>JADBJO010002453.1:197500-247500 GCA_016801955.1 Conus betulinus
GGAGAGCAGCGTTGGATGAATGACATATGTAGGGGAGAGCAGCGTTGGATGAATGACACATGTAGGGGAGAGCAGCGTTGGATGAATGACACATGTAGGGGAGAGCAGCGTTGGATGAATGACACATGTAGGGGAGAGCAGCGTTGGATGAATGACACATGTAGGGGAGAGCAGCGTTGGATGAATGACACATATAGGGGAGAGCAGCGTTGGATGAATGACACATGGAAGGGAGAGTACTGTTGATTAATCATTTGCAGGGGCTGCCTCGCGGTTTTGCCACTGTGACTCAACCCAGGGTGTCTTGCCAGCCAACAAAGGGCGACATTCACAAATCAGTTTGTCTAGTGTTCGAACACAAGGAACCTGCAGGGTGCGCATTAAACTGCATGTTTGTTTAGTTTGTTGTTTTTGTTGTCGTTATTTTGTTTTCGGGGATGGGGCGGGGGGGGGGGGTGGGGGGTCTTTTTCTTTTTTTGCATTGATTTGATGATTACTGACAATACAATCTGTGATAATGTTGAACCGCTGTTCTCAGTGTCAGTCTTATTAAACGCCAGCTCCTCCTTATTTGCAGAATTACATGTAATAACGACGGCGGGAATTCAGAATTTCTCTTTTCAGTTAATAAGAATGGAGTTTGAACAATAGAGTGTAAGAACATAGAACTTTAACTACCAAGTTTGAACAATAGAGTGTAAGAACATAGAACTTCAACTACCATATTCTAAGTACTGTTTTGTTTAAGATAGTACTCTATCTGTCTCCACTCCAGGTAACATATAGTCCAACCATAGGCAATAAAAAACATCAATACGTTTACATATAAACTCTGCACACAAAGACACTGCGCAACGATACACACTACACATACATTACACACACTACTCATACTATACACACACTACACACTCTAAAAAAAAATGAATAACACATTGAACACACATACACACAACCAAAGACACACTGCACACACTACAACCACAAACACACTACACACACAAACTAAAAGACACTATAGAGATATTGCAAATACTACATACACTACAAACGTATTACACCAACTACTTTCACACAGCAATAATATACACAAACACTGCGCACGTTACATACATTAAACACACCCACTACACACATATAGTGTGTGTTAGTTTGTGTAGGCTGTGTAGTGTCGTAGTCTGTGTAACGTTCGAGTTGTGTTTAATGTATGTGCAGGGCGTATGTAATGTGGTAGTGGTGTGTGCACTATATATAGTGTGAGCTGTGTATGTACACAAACAGAAACCACACTCACTCTTCACACTACAATCACTATTTACACTGTACACTCACTATACATTTCACACACACTACAGCACACTGCATACACCACAAACTCTAAACCACACACACGCTGCGCACACTACAGACACAATATACAAACACTATACACAATGTACACACGCTACATTCACGCTGCACGCATACCCACAAAACTACGTACACTCAACAAAACACTACACTTACTACGCACATAATACATATTACACACGCTACACACACGACATATGCTTCACATACACGCGCGCGCGCACAGTATTCCTGTGTGGCGCACTTGCATGGTTTCGACACGAATGGGAGGCCATAGCCATGCTTGCTGCTGACCACGTCGAGTTCCCTGATTGGGTCCTTTGCGGTCACACATTGCTCCACACACTGACATGGAGAGAGAGAGAGAGAGAGAGAGAGAGAGAGAGAGAGAGAGGGGGGGGGGGGGGGGGGGGCGGGGCGGTATAGCTCAGTTGGTAGAGCGCCGAACTCGTAATCCAAGGGTTGCACGTTCGAATCTCCGCCGGGCCATTTCGGTACCGGGGGATTTTTTCCCCCTCGAATGAGACTATAAACCGAGGTTCCGTGTGTGAACGCACGAATAACATACTGCACAAACGTAAAATCCCATCACCAACTTTCGGAAGAGAAGGCCAGTTTGGCCGTTGGTTGGATGACACGTTACACATAGCATGCACCTTCCCCAAAGGTGGAGTATGGCTGCCTTAATGGCGGGATAAAAAAAAAAAAAAAAAACAAAAAAAAAAAAAAAAACCCTGTCATACACACAAAACTCCAATCCTTTGTTGTGCAGACGGGATTAATACTTGCCTGTCCATATAGGGAGTGCCCGCAGGAGTATCAGCCTGCGTACTCAGAGAAGAAGAAGAAGAAGAAGAAGAAGAAGAGAGAGGGAGAGAGAGAGAGAGAGAGAGAGAGAGAGAGAGAGAGAGAGAGAGAGAGAGAGAGAGAGAGAGAGAGAGAGAGAGTTGACCTCTCTATCAACGCGCTGAAGTCAACTCGCAGGTCAACTGTCGTGGCAAGTGATTCTTAACTTCGACTTCCTGTTAAGGACATTGTTCCAGTTTGCGGCCATCCCATTCCAACACGACTGCTGAAACCTTAAAGTAAAATGTCGAATGGTAGGGGGAGAGGAGGAGGAGGGAGAGCAGGAGGTGTGTGTGGTGTGTGTGTGTGTGTGTGTGTGTGTGTGTCTAAGAAATGAAACGCGCGTGCGTGGCATGAACGTGACTGCTTTATCATTAAAAAAAAAATCATTTATTTATTTAGACTGTTCATTAAAGGCCTGTTTTCTTTACGTGTCTGGAGGTAAAATCTTAATTTCCTCCAGGAGGGAAACTATTAATTGTCACATAAGGAATTCGAAAAAGTCTGGTCTCGTTCACTGTGTGGACGGCACCAGAATGAGCTTTGGTCGTTCAGCTACAAATTCCTTTTCTCTACTTCTTTTTCTTAATGCTTTTGAATGCGTCACCCCTGTCTTACAATGAATCTTGACGCAACGTCACACTTTTCTAGGTTACACAGCGGTTGGCTTGGTCAGTCATATACTGTTTTGTGTGTGTGTGTGTGTGTGTGTTGTGTGTGTGTGTGTGTGTGTGATTACGTTGTAACAAAATTTGAACAGATGAAAATCACCTTGGCTTTACACTTTTTTTTTCTCTCCGAAAAAGATGATTTTATCGTGGAATTTGGGGGGGGGGGGGGGGGGGGGGGGGGGGGGTCAGTAAACTAGTTCAACGCCACATTTCAGCAAAAATCGCAGAATGACGCATGACTCGCGGACTCCTTTGTGTTGCTCAACGCCATTGGGTGGGGGCAGCAGAATTCGGAGTGAAAAGTCTAGCAGACGACAGGAAAATAAAGGGTCATGGGGATCGTGCTGGCACAGAAAAAGAAAAGGGATATGAGACGACACCCTGCTGGGAGGTGACAAGTACCAGCAGAAGGCGCCTACGGGCAGACAGGTGTGGGGGGCGGGCACTCCGGACTTCCCTCGCATTGACTGCTGCAACAGGTCTACCCTGTGTCGCCGGGGGAGGGGGGGGGGGGGGGGGGGGGGGGGGGGGGGGGGGGGGGGGGGGGACGACTCTCATTCTGCGACTTCACCAATGGTCTGCTGGATCAGCAGGGTCGTTCCTTGAGGAGGGGGAGGGGGAAGGGGGAGAGATGGGGAGAGAGAGAGAGAGAGATGGGGGGGGGGGGGGGGGGGGGGGGGGGGGGGGGGGGGCAGAATGGACACCAAACTATTATGTGGGACACCAAACTGTTACTCCCAAAGGATGGTCGACGAAAGTTTTCTTGTGGCCCACTCCCAAAGGCCGTCGGTCATGTGAACCGGGCGGCCGTCTCGTGCAGAATGGTTACGGTCCTGTGACGCGTGAGGCCGATCTGGAAGTCCGGTGGACCCCCCCCCAAAGCCCCTTGTACACACCCCCCCCCTACCCCCCCCCCCCCCCCCCCACACCCACCCACACACACACTCTCTCTCTCTGCATGGGCTACTGATACTGCGTGTGTGCTCCTGAATACATTCGAGTACGGCAGGATAAAATAAAACACTTTTAGTTTTGTGCTATACAGCTGTTATGTGTAACTGCTTTCAGTCAGTCATTTTACAATGTAACAAATCTGTTGTACAAAGTATTGATTATAATTTTTAAAAAAAATGGTATATACATCGGTTGCGACTTTTAATGTGTGTGCGTGCGACGTACGCCCGCTGAAATACTACTAGCCATGAGCACATATCTATGATTGGACAAGCAACGTTTGTTTGCACATTGAACAATTTGTAAAACACGACAAAAGCCGACTCATATATTTGCATTGTAAATATTTAGGTTAAGCATATCGACTGTATGTCTGTTGCAAGCTTAAGCATTTCACGTAATGAAGTCATATGAGGTACGATTCCCTATGGTACGAAACCTGTTACTGTACTGAAGTTTTTTTTTTTTTTTTTTTTTTTTTTTTTTGAGTGTATGTGACGATGTTAATCAATGAGTCAGCCTGTTTCTCATGATTTGTTGAGATCCCACGAGTACATGCGTTTATGCATATTGTACTTTGGTCAAAGCTTGCTCTCGTGTCTAGATTGAAAAAATTAAGGGAGATGAACCGCCCAGAGAAACGTGGACAAACGAGTCACAAGACATAACAACGCGTTTCGACCTCTTAGGTCTTCTTCAGGTGAGACACAGACAAACAAAATAACGAAAATTCACTTAGCTTTGATCGCTTCAGAGTTCAGCGCAGTACAAATTGTACATGTCAGCGATATGTGTGACGAGACGTAAAACAGAATTCCTACCTACATACAGATATTCATCAACGCACGCCAACTCACGCACACGCGCGCAACTGGGTCACCTGCCGCATGCGCGCGCGCGCGCGCCCCCCCCCCCCCCCCCCCCCCCCCCCCCCACACCCAAAAGTTGCACATGGGAATACGGAGAGAAAAAGATGTAGACAGCGACCTAAAACAGGATCAGGCAGAAGCAAAGACAAGAAGAGAGAGCGACTTTGTTTTTGACTCTTCATCCATATATGCATGACAGACAGACAGACATAAAGACGAAGAAGAAGAGAAGATGAATAGAAGAAACAGATGGTCACAACAATCGCTGACATGTACTATTTGCACTACGCCGCACTGTACTGTGGGAAAAAGCCCGCTGAATTTCAAGTCGGTCCCCACCACCTGTATGCCGCGGGGCAGCTGTTGGCCTCTTTAACACTGGCGGCTGAGAGGGGACACGGGCTGCACCAAAAAAAAATCAATGCGTCACGCCCTTGCTTAAGGAGTCGAATATTTATAGAGTGGCACAATTAGAATTCTTATTATGTCTAAGGGGGCCGGAAGAGCTCAGTTGGTAGAGCGCCGGATTCGTGATCCTGGGGTTGTTGCGGGTTCGAATTTCGGTACAGGGGGATTTTTCCCTCGGAGTTAACATTGGTTCTGACTCCATTTCCCACACAGTCCAAATGAGGCAATCGAGTATTCCTTCGGAGTTAACATTGGTTCTGACTCCATTCCCCATACAGTCTTCGAATGAGACAACAAACCGGGGTTCCGTGTGTGAACGTACGCACAACATCTTGCACACACGTAAAAACCCCATCACCAACTTTCGAAAGAGAAGGCCAGTTTGGCCGTTGGTATGGATGACACGTTACACATAGCATGCACCTTCCCCGAAGATGGAGTATGGCTGCCTTAATGGCGGGATAAAAAAAAAAACCCGGCCATACACACAAAACTCCACTGCCTGTCTACACAGGCAGTGTCCGCAGGAGTATCAGCCTGTGTACGCAGAAAGAAAGAAAGAAAAGAAATTATGTCTGAAAGTTGATTCTCATTACATTCTTTCCATATGGCCACCAAGGGACAGGCCAGGCGCTTCCAAGCAGACAGACTGAAATGAAGAGAATGAGACTGCTTTGGGGCAATCATCTGACGCAGAGAGGTAGGGCGACGGGTCGGTGCAGAGGCCAGAGATGTGAGGGGGGACCAGGGGAAGGTCATGTATTTGGAAATTGTGAATGATGTCAACGGCGGACCCCTCCCCCCCCCCCCCCCCCCAAAAAAAAAAAAAAAAAAAAAAAAAGATGAAGGTATTTGTGGGTGGGTGTTCTTTTGATCAATTTTCAGTTTGATATAAAATACTGGCTCAAATTTATGCTAAGCCTCAAAAAACGCTTATATGGATTATGATTATAGTGATTTGGTTGCCAAATCCTAATTGGGGCGTGTGGCCACACTTAGCTCAACTCTCCCCTCACAGGTGCGGAATGGCTAAGTTTTACGTCCTCAATGCAAGTCATTCTTTCGCGGTCCTCTCACAGCGTGCGGGGTCCAGCTTTAAAGACAACAAATCGCATGCGATCAGCGTGTGCCATGCGCGTGGCGGTGGGAGAGAAGCAGGCTACACTCGTCAGAGAGTGCGTTGCTGTCAGCTTGGGGTCAGCTTTTAGCCTAAGGGTTGAGAATGGCAAGTCTTCTGTCATGACCTGACTTGTTCTGTATCGTGTTGACCATCACAGCGCCAGCCTTGTATGGGTCAATCGTTCCTTCACTGTCCAACTCGGAAATCACTGACACGGTCTGCCTTTGGCTGTTGTCAAATGAGGAGCGTGCAGACTGACTTGTTGACATTCACCGAGACAAAAAAAAAAAAAAAAAAAAAAAAAAAAAAAAAAAAAAAATCATGTATCGCTTCTGAATGTGTCGAACGCTGTAGCATTTTCGTTACAATAAAATGAATTTGGAGGGGACTGGGACACACACACACACACACACACGAGAGAGAGAGAGAGAGAGAGAGAGAGAGAGGTGATGGGGATAGACTGGCCTTTACCACTTGAATCACATTGTGTGCCTGGACTCTTTTCCTATCCCTAGATACACGTGAAGGACAATTCCAGAGAGAGAGAGAGAGAGAGAGAGATGGGAGGCTTAATGTACGTTTCTGATTCTACAGTTTTCTCATAGGTTGTGCGAAATCAAGAAATATTCAAGGTTTGACAAGCAAAGACTCGGAAATGGCGCCGAAATATCAGTTTAGAAAAAAAAATGAAGGCTTTCCAATCCAGTGTAGTTGCAACGACTAAAACACGTAAAATCTTGTGACTTCAGTGATGATTTATATTAAGATAAGGCATTCATATTTTCAAAAGATTTTACACGGAATGACAAAGATTCATCGGTCGAAGAAGGTAAGGGAGCACGTCTGCTAGTGGGTTCGAATCCCATCACAGTCATGTGGGTTTTTTCCTGCCCCGACCGGCTCCTACCCAGAGTTTGAGTTTGCTGCGGACTCAGTTGGGAAGACTGGGACCACACAGTCGAGTTTCATCCACTTAATGGATGCGTTTCTGAGAGTGTTGCTCAAATTTCCTGACCAACACTGCGGGTGACTGTATCTCTCGGCCTGGTTGATGCTGGGATATATTATGAAAGGAAGCGTAGAGTACAGCCCTGTCATGTAGTCTCAGACCGAAATGGAAATCCGTAGCATCATCTTAATCATCCTCATTCTCATCGATCAGTATACACAAAAAAAAAGTCTCAAAAATTCTGTGGCCTTCATACCCTGCTCTCATGGTGACCTCAATTTCGATGTCCTGTCCACGACTGTGGCTTTGGGTTGGTTCCGTCGGGGTCACCGGTATCGGCGAGTCCATGGGGGACTGTCGTTGGACGGACGTGAGGCGCCCTCCGGAGGGAGAGCTCACTCACGCCGGCTCCGCGACTAAGCAATTATTGTCTCAGTATGGGGCTTAGTAGGTGGTGTCCTGCATATGTTAGATCAGAACAGGCGCCACTGAACACCACCGAGCGGCGTGGGCGTACTGTACTGCCTTTGAGGTGGCGCAGAGGTTGGGGCAGCAAAACAAACAAACAACAACAACTTAAAAAACCCAAAACAACAACAACAAAAAAAACCCCTGTTGTCCGACTATTGGATCATTCAAATACAAATATTTTAGTTTTTTTTAAACATAAAAATGGTAAGTTCGCATGTGCACAAGGGCATCTTACAAAGGACAAACAAACAAAGCATTGCACACCTTGAGAAGGACAAGTAAACGTAAGCTTACAGCGCCGAAACCAGATGCA
Organism: Conus betulinus; assembly: GCA_016801955.1. Taxonomy (NCBI): domain Eukaryota; kingdom Metazoa; phylum Mollusca; class Gastropoda; order Neogastropoda; family Conidae; genus Conus; species Conus betulinus. The sequence goes on from JADBJO010002453.1 coordinate 205,452, forward strand.
ATGAGGCGCTTTTATGATCGCACCATAATCAGCGTAAGGCGCTGAAGTATGGATCCTTTATACAGATCATGACATGAAGAGCCTCCGTGTTTCTACCCTTCTGCAACAGTGCCTATCCCAAACGTTCCGTTCTGAAGAAAAAAAAAAAAAGACATACAAAAAGGCAACGAATCTCCCAACATTTGCAAAACTTGGTCGTTTCCCAACAAGCCTACATACAATAGGTCTCGCACTAGACTTCTGGTCACCTAAAAAAAAAAAAAAGCAGTCAATATGTCCTGACTCAGACAATGATATAGCAGAATGCTTTGAAATAGGAAAATAATTAAAGTGCGTGGTTATTTTTTTTCTTAACTAGTCTCCATATCTTGAAAAATCTGTCAATCCTTGATATCGGGAGAACAAAATATGCTATTACATAGAAATAAAACTCTAAATACACAGACTTATGGGAACAGCGAAAGGAAGCTTTTCGAAGCTATGCTTTTATGATAAAATTACTGAAAACTACCGCACAGAAAACGTTAAAGATTTTGAACAGAGACGCAATCTCAGCAGACTGCATCAGTGCTCATGGCCCCCAATAGAAAGGGGTAGATATACGACCACCACCAGAGAAGACAGGAAGTGCTCAGAAGTGGTGTGGTCGAAGATGAAGCTAATTTTCTGGACATCTGCTCTAGATAGAAACCAGTACGGCTGAAGCTAGAAGGGCAGTTATCAAAAGATGAGTCAGACCCAGACTTGAATGAACATTGTCCTAGTTAAATGCTAGACATTGACGAATTTCTGTTTCCAACGGGAAAGGGAAGTTTTCACGAACGACGTTAGCCTCTCTCTCTCTCTCTCTCTCTCTCTCTCTCACACACATAGGAGCACGCGCGCGAACGTGCGAGCATGAGCACAAAAGAGCAATTATAACCACACAAACAGGACCTTGAATGTCATTCAAATTCCATTCATTCAATAAGACAAAATCTGCAATAACAATATATTGCACGAAAGAATGTTACAGACCCATTTCAAATAAAAAAAAAAATAAATAAATAAAAAAGATAAAAAGAAAAAGAATTGCGCTTTAAATCATGCTATTCATATTTGTTTCAAATGTTTATTTTCATACACATACAAACACGCACACGCTTGGGCAGGCGCACACACACACACACACACACACACACACACACACACACACACACACACACACACACACACACACACACACACACACACACACACACACACACACACGCCAGCGCGCATACAGACACAGCTTCCCGCATCTGGCCCCTCCTCCATCCCCGCTTCTACCCCCCTGTTATACACCCAAACGTCCAGTGCTCGGTACTCTGTCACTGCTTAAGAGGGATGGCAGCTGAATAGGAGTGGACGCGGGTGGGGGAGGGAGGGGCAAGAAGGAAGAGAAAGGTGGGGCAGCGTGACATACACCAACAACTTGGATGTCGTGCACGGCTTTGGACTTTGGACCTGGATACCCTGGAACACCCTTTTGTTCCCCTGCCCATCACCTCTCTCCCACCCCACCCCACCCCTTTAACCCCACCCCTTTAACCCCAACAGCCTCCCACAATGCACTGCACAAGAAGTTACCCATGATGCACCAACGGCAAATTCTTCACTTTGAGTGAGAGAGCGTTATATCCGAGTTTGGCCGTGGTCGTAGCTGGACGTGTTGTGGAGTTCTGTCCGTTGAGCCTCGTTGTTCTTGTGGCTGCGTCTTGGACAGTGCTTCTTTGCGTCGTCCTTGGACTTTTTTTGCTGCCTAGTTCAGCTTTTTTTGGGCCACTTTTTTTTGGTGCCTTTCTCGGACGTTTTTCTGTCCTGGTTCGGCAGTCGTCTCTGGCTCTGCTGTCGCTTCGCTCTGTGCTGTTGTGCCGTGCCTCTTGCCCAGGACGTTGTCTTCGTGTTTTCTTGGACCACAGGTTAGTCGATATATATTTTTTTTCTTCTTACTTAAGATTAACTGAGACTCGTTTCATGTCGTTAACTTTCTTTCGTAGGTAAGAATAATGCTGTTGTCGTTGTTGTTGTTGTTGAAACTCATGATTGCTTTGAGTTTGACGAGGCGAAAAGATTCACTGTGACCCGCCTTTGAGGAAATCCGATTCCTATACTTGTGAATACTATAACAACGTATCAGACATTGTGCTGCGTTTAACTTGGGGTGATCAGAGTAACGCACTTCGTGCAATTTAATTTATCAGCGCATTGCTGGTCGTGTGTTAAGTATATCGCTCAGACCCGAATCATATGCTTGTGAAAACTTTAACAACGTAGGCCTATCAGGCATTGTTTTTGCTTTAACCTAGGCTGATCAGAGTAATGCACCTCGTGCAATTTCATTCATCAGCGCATTACTGGCCGTGTGTCATGTTATTCAGCTCACACTTCACATATGCACAACGACGCATTTGCTTACACGGTTGATGGCCGGTTTTGATGTCAGAATTGCTTTTTTAACATGTAGCGAATTTTTGTGTGTGAAATTAAGCTGTTCCTTCTTTGAGGTTTCGCCTTCACTGTTTGTCCTGAGGGCCCCAGGTGTGCCTGTATTCTAGACGAATGGGTATATGTGGCCTGGAGAATCTAATTAATGTTTTACCATGGGAACATGGTCTACCTCGTTTTTTTATTTATAAGTCTCATGAGGAAGGATTAGTGGGACTGATGGAAAGGGAACCAGTGGAGGCAAGATCGCACCAAGTGAGCCTTGCGTGAACCTCTATGGGATACATTCAGGCTTAGCAACAGTTCTCAGCAGTGAGCCTTACTAGCCGTTTTTGGTCTGCTGAAGTATCACGGGGCCCTGTCAGGGTTGGCTAGATCACACTAAGTCACACAAATTATAAAATAAACACACAACTTGTAAAGTAAACGCAAATTTAATAGACTGTGCAAAACAGACAAGTGAATTTTCGACTCAAAAGTCTTCATCAGACGTGACAAGTTACGAACAAACATCAATCATAAGCAAAACGGCGCTTCACTTTTGGATGTCAGCAGTCCGTATATCTCTGTTCGAAAAGCCCTTGCTTGGTCTGCATGTCACACGCTGAAGATGATGTGGATTTCTAACTTGAAAAAAAAGAACTAAAGATACGTCTCTTAATATCCACTGTCGAGTCTGTGTTGCTCTACAACTCGAAAACATGGACCTTAACAAAGCTGATGGAGAAGAGTCTTGATGGGACGTATACCTGCATGTTGAGGATGGCATTAAATTAATGTCTACTGGAAGCAGCACATGACTAACGAAGACCTATATGGACATCTCCCAAAAGTTTAGTGACAAGATAAGAACACGTTGGCTTTGCCTAGCCGGTCACTGTATGCGACATCCAGAGGAAGTTGCTTCACACAACTTATACTGTGGCAGCCAACTGGGGGGAGAGCGAACTGGGGAAGGAAGACAACAGACTTCGTTGATCTTCTTAAAAGGGATACTGGCGTCGAAAACATCGATGAGATCAAGGCAGCAATGTTGGACAGGAATAAGGGAAGGAGTACGTCACAGAGGCTCGATCGGGAGATCGGCCTAACTGAACTGAACTGAACTGAACTTTTGGATGTCAGGAGAGAAAAAAAAAAGTTAGCCTACTGTCACGTCTGGTGACGACTTTGTGCCTAAAATTCACTTGCCTGTTTTGTACAGTCTGTTAAATTTGTGTTTGTGTGTTTATTTGTATTTTGAGTCATCTTCAGTAGCGCAGCAGTCTGTTTTCAGTGCGCACCAAGTCAGTTCTTCTTGTTGTACTACGGTCATACCACATGGGGCACTTGCAGGGTATGCTAGAGCGCACCAAGTCAGTTTTGTAGTCCTGCCAGAGGATCGTATCACATGGGGGCCCTGTCAGGTTTGAAGAATTGTACTCGTTGTCCTGCCTTTAGACACAACCACACGGTGCATTTGCAGGGCTGGCTAGTTCGCTTGGTTTCTTTCACTGTTGTCCCGCCGACAGATCACAGCACACAGGGCTCTCAGAGAGGTGGCTAGTTCGCTTGGTTTCTTTCACTGTTGTCCCCCCGACAGATCACAGCCCACAGGGCTCTCAGAGAGGTGGCTAGTTCGCTTGGTTTCTTTCACTGTCCTGCCGATAGATCACAGCACACAGGGCTCTAGTGAGGTGGCTAGTTCGCTTGGTTTCTTTCACTGTCCTGCCGATAGATCACAGCACACAGGGCTCTCAGAGAGGTGGCTAGTTCGCTTGGTTTCTTTCACTGTCCTGCCGATAGATCACAGCACACAGGGCTCTCAGAGAGGTGGCTAGTTCGCTAGGTTTCTTTCACTGTTGTCCTGCCGATAGATCACAGCACACAGGGCTCTCAGAGAGGTGGCTAGTTCGCTAGGTTTCTTTCACTGTTGTCCTGCCGATAGATCACAGCACACAGGGCTCTCAGAGAGGTGGCTAGTTCGCTTGGTTTCTTTCACTGTCCTGCCGATAGATCACAGCCCACAGGGCTCTCAGAGAGGTGGCTAGTTCGCTTGGTTTCTTTCACTGTCCTGCCGACAGATCACAGCACACAGGGCTCTCAGAGAGGTGGCTAGTTCGCTAGGTTTCTTTCACTGTTGTCCTGCCGATAGATCACAGCACACAGGGCTCTCAGAGAGGTGGCTAGTTCGCTAGGTTTCTTTCACTGTTGTCCCGCCGATAGATCACAGCACACAGGGCTCTCAGAGAGGTGGCTAGTTCGCTAGGTTTCTTTCACTGTTGTCCCGCCGACAGATCACAGCACACAGGGCTCTCAGAGAGGTGCTAGTTCGCTTGGTTTCTTTCACTGTTGTCCCGCCGATAGATCACAGCCCACAGGGCTCTCAGAGAGGTGGCTAGTTCGCGCAGTTTGTTTTCCGATTGGCCTACCAATGAATCTGATTATAAGCAGAACAGTCTACCCACACGATTTTGTCGTATTTTATACACATATTTATTGAAAATGAAAAGAATACGACGAACTATATATATAAAAAAAAAAAAAAACCACCAAAGTTGAAGAAAAATTCTGGAGAAGTTCTCGAGCAATAACTGAGCAATGCGATATGTAACCATGACAACTACTGCTAAATTCCGCACACGAAATCACGCTGAGTAGGCTTTTCTTTCTTTTTCTTTTTTTTTTTCGTAAGAATGAATTTATTATTTTTTTTTTTTTTTAAATCAGCGAGAGAGCATGAGCTTGTGCCACAATGCGTTAGAAAGTAATTTGTGGTAGATAAAATCTGTTTTACCGTAGTATAAATGGAAGACCTGGTAGGCGCGCTGGTGACCTACTCGTTTTTGAGTGAACCAGTCGTTTAGGAAGAAGAGGTTACTATCGGGAAGAACCATCTGCCGTACAGTGGTCACTTGCCCCCCCCCCCCCCCCCCCTCACCCCCACTTCTCCTCCCAACCTTTTATTTTCTTTCAACAGAAAGTTGGAATTTTTAATACACCTTTTTTGTAGAAAATACGCTCATTTTAGTCGAACAATAGTCCAAAAGCAGTCGAAGGGTAAGGTCTGTGCACAGATGGGGCCCAGGCAAGGACCATCGACAGTACAAATAGCCCAAACCATTGCCAAACTCAAAAGGCCGCACACGGGGCCCTGTCAGGTTTCTTTACTTGTAGTTCTTCACATGGCAACAGTGGTAGCATCCTTTCGTCTACGACATCTCTCACGTACTCTTTTAGTATGTTGTTACTCTGTTAGCCTCTTATAACCTGTGTTTCGGAGTTTCCGTCGTGAATCTATCGTTTTCCTTTATGTGTTCATGATCTTGTTGGCCTATGTTCACCCGTGTCCGGAGATTCCCTCGGATCTCTCTCGCTTCGCAAAAAAAGAAAAAAATAATAGCAACAACAACAACAGTAATAATAATAATGACAATAATAATAGTAGTAGTAATAATAATAATGATAAAAATAAACTAGTGCATTATCCCTGCTGTTCCCTTTCCACGCGTCTGTCGGACTTCTCTTTGCCGTCCCCTTTCCACCCGTCTGTCGGAATTCCTACCAGACCTTCTGCACCCGTTTGTCGGAGTTTTAGCGAGCTTGTTGTTGACAAAGATGTTGGGGGCAGAATTTCTTGCTTTTGTGCAAAGGTATTATGTATAGTACCAATTCTAAAAAGTGGTAGAAGCAAGTTTTGTGAGGTGTCGTTTAGGTGTATACGTGTTTAGAAAACCAGCCGTCGGCGTCGTATAGAGATAAACATTTGGCGAGTTCTGGCGGCCATAGGCAAAATAGACGGCGAGAGCGTCTCATTCCCACCGAGTTCCTTCCTCGCACTACGAGTGACGACGGGACTAGCCTGTGTCGCCGGAGGACTATTTCCCTCGCTGGCGGTTCTCCACCCATCTGTCGGAGTCCCCCCCCCCCCCCCCCCCCCCCCCCCCCCCCCCCCCGGTGCTTTTCTACCCGTCTGTCGGAGTTTCTTTATCGGGAATCTCCCATTTCCAAGGGCAGTAGCCTATTTATGGCCCTTTCCACCCCGGTGTCGGAATTTTTGTTGGCAGTCTCTCACTTCGTAAAGGAGCATCATATCCTGTCGGCTCCTTGTGTCGAAATTTCCGTCGGGAGTCTCTCCTAAGGAGAGAATTACCTTTCTTTCTTTTACTTTCTTTTTCTTCTTTTTTTTTTTTTTTTTTTTTTTTTTTTTTTTATTTCAGGAGAGACTCACCTTTCTTTCTTTTACTTTCTTTCTTTCTTTCTTTCTTTTTTTCTTTTTTTTCTTTTTTATTATTCCCTTTTCACAAATGTTCGAATTTCTTTAAAGATTCTTTCGCTTTCAAATGAGTGTGTTGGAAGTTTCCATAGAGAATTTTTAGATTAGTGTGTGTGATCATATTAGCTCCTTTTCTCTAGGATGACGAAAAGTTTCCTTCGAGAATCTCTCGCGTGTTACCCAGTAGACCCCTTTCCACCCGTGTCTATAGCGAACCTGTTGTTTCCTAACGCAGTGTGTTAACCTGCTGTCTCCTTTCTTCCCGTGTGTCGGAGTCTCTGTTGCAACAGCAAGATTACTTTTTTCTTGGTTTTAGTAGTTCGCAAACTGAAATATGACGACGCTTAACATCTCTAGAAACAGGCAGGCTGTATGCTAAATTCCGCTCCCCTCTTCCCCAGTCTCTTGCGCGCTCGCCACTCCCACTCTCATCACCTGTCCTATTTTTTATTTCTTCCTTTCGTCCATTTGTTCTTCAATACGGACGCTCAGGCATTTCCAACCTAAACAAAGAAATGTTCTCAACAATTTCTCAGCATCAAGGGAAAAAAAAAAAAAATTTTCAGGAGTAAATCACAGCAACAACAAAAACAGAAGGGGGTGGGGAAGGGGGAATACACACACACAGTTTACATGGCACCCACACTCCTAAGTGGAGTTTATAAGTCTTTTGAAAGCATGTACTTGCTATCAGCTCTGTGACAGCATGTTACAGCCCATTCACACACTTTTTGCCTGCATTGAAATGACACTTGCTGCTAAACCACTTGCCAACAACTTTTTACTGTCATCTTTAAACACAGCATGGTGATGATGAATAGCCTAAAGGCCAGAAAGACTAATTCAGTGTGCTGTAACTGACTTTTGTTTTTCAATTTTGGTTTCAAGTATCCCACCCAAATGTAACGTTTTCATGATGATAAGTCAGTTTCAAACGCCTAAAGTTCTTGGGATCATCCCCAAGTGAAAGAAAAAATGATGGGACAAAAAAGCCTCTCTTATCTGCACAATATCCTGCACAGATTGGTATTACAGTTTGTGCATGGTTAATGGGAGAGAACTCAAAAGTGAAACCACTGTACTGATAGTTTGTTTCCCTTCCAGCAATTCAGGCACAACTCACAAATTATTATTAAAAATCTATATTTATATCGGATAGAAAGCTGCCAAATTTTTCTGGGAACTATCCTCATATATGTTCATTTCTGTTATTATGATGAAAGGTACCCATATCTAGATGTAATTTTTTTCTTTTCTTTTTTTTTTTCCCCCCCAAACCCCACCCTCATTAATATGTTCATTTCTGTTATTATGATGAAAGCTACCATATTTAGATGTATTTTTTTCTTCTTTTTTCCCCCCACCCCCACCCTCGTTAAGACATCATTTTTGTGAAATGAGGCAAAAATTCATCTTTTTTTTCCCCACATGGGACATGTTATGACCAGTGTATTGGTATCAACAAAGCACTAATTTGGTTTTATAGCAATGTGAAAGTCGAAATTATTTTTTGTTGCATACAGCCTAAGTCTGTATGTATGTGTATGTTGAACAGCAAATAGCATTTCAAACAAGTGAAAGAGTACAGCTGTTGTTGATTGGAGAGAAAAAGAAAAAAAAAAAAAAAAGGGGGGGGGGGGGGGGGGGAAGGGGAGGGGAGGTAACAGGGTCAAGAGTGAGGTGGGAGGGGGGAAGGGGAAAGAGCGACTGCATGCATGAGAGTGGGAAGAAAGAACAGTAAAGTGAAATGTGAGGGGGATGGGGGTGGAGAGACATAAGGAAATGCACACTCGGTACCACACTAACACACACACACACACACACATAAACTCACAGTCGCACACAAACATACACATTTCTGCCATCACCACCACCACAGCACAAAAACACACACACACACAGATACACACACACACACACACACACACACACACACATACACACACACGTACACACACACACACACACACACACACACACACACACACACACTCACTCTCTCTCTCAAAATATCCTAACCTGAAGAGTTCTTTGCAGCTTGTCAATCAGATGCACACCAGAAAAAAAAACAACAAAAAACACACATAAATCGATAGTTTGATTAAGAGGCATACTTGGTATTAGTCTGAAAGCATATAAACAACATGTTAAGCAGACCACCCCGTCCCCCTTCTACCCATACACCCCACACCATTCCATCCTACCCGCACAGCTTCCTGTTGTTTCTACCACTCACATCTGCTGGGCTGCTAAAGAGTCCATAAGATTTTATGGTTGATGTGTGTATGTGTGTGTAGGAGGAGTGGAGGGGAGGAGAGAACAGTGTGTGCAATATGGGTGTGTGTGTGTGTGGGGGGGGGGGGGGGGGGGGGGGGGGGGGGGGGGGGGGGGGGCGAGGGATAAGAACTAGAAGGGGATAGGGAAGAGGGAATACACATACACATGCTCACACTCTCTCCGCAATGCACAGATTTATTATTTTTAATGTACATTCTGGATAAATATCAGCTCATAATAGTATGTGAATAAGACTAAGAGTAATGGTGAAAAGGGAAACAAGCACCCAGAATTGAAAACACACTAACAAGGCCCCATCACTTTCTCTAGCCTTATTATTGAGGGGTTTCTGTTCTAAACTGATGTCTGGGAGGGTTTTAATGCTAGATTCAATTGAGGGGTTTCTGTTCTAAACTGATGTCTGGGAGGGTTTTAATGCTAGATTCAAATGAAATTTGAAAAACGCCAAAGTCATGTATACAACTTTTCTCTGACCCTATGAAGAAATGATGCACACATGAAAAACTTCAATCAATTTCCAAGAAAAACGCACAGTTTACAGGGCACCCACACATCCAGGTGGAGTCTGTGAGTCATTTGAAAGCACCTGCTATTAGCTCTGTGATAGCCTGTAACAGCCCATTTGCAATTTTTGCCTGCATTGAAATGACTGACACTGGCTGCTGTAGCACTTGTCAAATACTTTTTGTAACATTTTCTAAACACTGTATTGTCATGAGGAATACAGGTTAGGAAGACTGTATTCTGTGAGCTGTAACTGACTTTCCATTTTTGTTTTAAATTTGAAGACAACCCCCCCCCCCCCCCCCCCCTCCCCCCAAAAAAGTCACTTTTACATGCTGATGAGTCAGTTTCAAACACTTAAAATTCTTGGGATCACCTGCAAGTGACAGGGAAAAGGTGGGACGAAAGAGCCTCTGTATCATTCTATTCAATAACATGCTCAGATTGACATGACAAGCAGTTTGTGCATGGTTAGTGGGAGTACTGTGAAACCACTGCACTGAGTGATAGTTGCTTTCCTACTAGCAATTCAGACAAAACTCAAAAATTATTCTCAAAAAATCAATATCTATAATATGAAGGACAGCTGCCACATTTTTACCAGCAATACCCTCGTATATCTTCATTTCTGTTATTATGATAAAAGCTACCCTCATTTCAAATGCACATTTTTGTTAATTTCTTCCCCCAAACCTACCCCCTTTAAGACATTATCTCTGTGATAGGAGGGAAAAAAAAAATCATTTTTTTCTCCCAGATGGGAAATTCTATGACCAGTGTATTAGTATCAGTAAAGGGGGAAATAGATACTGCGTGAGAGGCTCTGCCAAAATGAACAATAGGCTTAACATGGGTCTAGAAGTGTTTGTGGCACAGTCGTTTTCTCCTCACAAAAAGTAAAGCATCGCGATTTGAAAATTTAATAAGATCTTATCTGTTTGGATTAAGACTAGCTAACAGTGAAAGTTCAAAGTGGTGAATTGTGTTTAGCGTTATCATGAAGACCAAGCGACCATGCACTCTTCTCTAATATTAATGCCTCTGTCCAGGCCATGGACTCTGAGGGTGTGCCTGCTTCGCCAGTCGGTCTGGCTTCTGGTCCTGCCGTTGACCCTGCCCCTGTTGCTGGTGCTGAGGGACGGAGGTGGGCTTTCTCCGAGTCGGTGGAGGTGGCCTACTTTGCTAGACGGCCTGCCTTCGACCGTTTTCCTAGCGACAGCCTGGCACTACCTCTTGGTAAGTACTTGTCTGTTTGTTGTTTGTTTGTTTGTTTGTTTGTTTGTCTGTCCGTCTGTCTTGCCCTCAGTTACACACACACACACACACACACACACACACACACACACACACACACAGATGCACATGACTGCACACAGATACTCAACCCCACACATGGGTAAAGGAGATGAAGAAAAACACAAGTGCTGCAGCAAGACATGAGAGAAGTGTTACAGAAGATAACACAGCTTGAAGGAGAAGTGAAGTAGGATTTGGCGAAAGACATTAATTCACAGGCCTTAAAAGATCTGCCACGAAGAAGAGAAGAAAAGAAAAAAAAGAGAGAAAAAGAGAAGAAAGAAGAAGAAGAAAAAATGAAAGTGAAAAGAATGAATAAGAAGTTGAAGAGGAAAGAAGCATAGACGGAAGTGAAAAAGAGTACAAAGAAGAAAAAGAAGAGAAGATTTGAAGAAAAAAAAAAGGAGATGAGAGAAGAAGAAGAAGAAAAAAAAAAAGAAAAGAAGGAAGAATATGAGTACGAAAAAAAACATCTCTCTCTCTCTCTCTCTCTCTCTGTGCACGCTCAAAGAGACGAATAGACAAATGCACTTAATACATGCAAAAATGATGGCTACATCTCACATGAAAAACATGAAAAACATGCAACATCTCACATGAAACAACCATGATTAACAATGAGAAAGTGGAAAGAAATCACAAAGAAAAGCATCATAAAGGCCATAAGTTACAAGAAGAAAAGAAAAAACACCCTGAAAAGTTAGCATATTTGCAGAAACACACACACACACACACACACACACACACACACACACAGAGAGATCGCACATGACTGCACACGGATATTCATCCCCACACATGGGGTAAAGGAGATGCAGAAAACACAAGTGCTGCAGCGAGACACGAGAGATGTGGAACAGAAGATGACACAGCTTGAAGGAGATGTGAAGTAGGATACGGCCAAAGACATTAATTCACAGGCCTTAAAAGATCTGCCATAAAGAAGAGAAGAAAAGAAAAGAAAAGAGAGAAAAAGAGAGAGAAAAAAGAAGAAGAAAATGAAAGAGAAAAAAAATGAATGAGAAGTTGAAGAGGAAAGAAGCATAGACGGAAGTGAAAAAGAGTACAAAAAGAAAAAAGAAGAGAAGAGCTTTGAAGAAAAAAAAAAAAAAACAACAGATGAGGAAGAAGATTGGGGAAAGAAGAAGAAAAGGAGGAGAAGAATATGAGTACGAAAAGAAGAACATCTCTGTCTATCTGTCTCTCTGTCTGTCTCTCTCTCTCTCTCTTTTTTTTTGTGCACACTCAAAGAGACGAATAGCAAACGCACTTAATACATGCAAAAAATGACGGCTACAGCCAACATGGCAAGAAACATCCACGATTAACAATGAGAAAGTGAAAAGAAATCACAAAGAAAAGCATCATAAAGGCCATAAGTTACAAGAAGAAAAGAAAAACACCCTGAAAAGTTAGCATATTTGCAGAAACACACACACACACACACACACACACACACACACACACACAGATGCACATGACTGCACACGGATACTCGCCCCCACACATGGGTAAAGGAGATGAAGAAAACACAAGTGCTGCAGCAAGACACGAGAGATGTGGAACAGAAGATGACACAGCTTGAAGAAGATGTGAAGTAGGATCTGGCGAAAGACATTTATTCACAGGCCTTAAAAGATCTGCCCATGAAGAAGAAAAGGAAAGAAAAGAGACAAAAGAAAGAACAAAAAAGAACAAGAAGAAAATGAGAAGTTGAAGAGGAAGAAAACATAGAAGGGAAAAAAAAAAAAATACAAAGAAGGAGGAAGGAGAAAAAAAAAAAAAAAGAAGAAAAGAGAAGAAGAGGAGGAAAGAAGAAGAAAAGAAGGAAGAATAATTATGAGTACGAAAAAAAGAAGAACATCTATCTCTCCCTCTGTTTCTGTCTGTCTGTCTGTCACTCTCTCTCTCTTTCTCTCGTGCACCTTGAAAAAGACGAATAGATAAAAGCACTCAATACACACATAAAAAGACAGTTACAGCCCACATGGCAGGAAGCATCATCCACATGACTGAGAAAGTGAAAAGAAATCACAATGAAAAGCATCATTAAGGCTACATGGTAGAAGAGGAAAAGAAAAACAGCCAGAAAAGTTAGCATATTTGCGAAACACACACACACACACACACACACACACACACACACACACCATTAAGTCAACATGTCATGTTTGCAGAAAAGAGAAAAGTGAGATAACGATAAGTGAAGGTATTTGAGAAAAAAAGAAAAGAAAAAAGCAAAACAAAAAATGAAATGAAACCCCCCCCCCCCCCCCCCCCCCCCCCCTCCTCCACCGTAACAAAAGAGGAGAAGAAGAAGAAGAAGAAGAACAACAACAAACAACAACAAGAAGCCACTAAAAACTCACATATTTGCATGTTGCACACACACACACACACACACACACACACACACACACAAAACGAAATCAACATGTTTGCATAAAACTAAACAGGTTGGGCAAGCTAAAAGAAAGCCACTAAGATAACACCACATTAACTCAGCATCTTGATAATCAACAACGGGGGGGGGGGGGGGGGGGGGGGGGGGGGGGGGAAAAAACGTGCAACATAAAATCAGCATGTGTACGAAGATAAAAGGAAAGCCCGTTTCTGATTATAACTATACAATTCTTTTACGGCTTGTCAGAATGTTGAACTTGTTGCTCAGTGCACATAGCGAGCTGTAAGGAGGGATGACATAACAGTCGTGTTAAGCCATACGATTTCGTTCTATATTTTGTTTGGCAAAATACGATGAAAATGTGGGGGACCAAAACAAACAAACATGCAAAGCCGTGAAGCCGAAGTTCTTGAGCGGTTATTAAGCAGTAAGTGCAGTAAAGACTGGAGCCACCTTGAAGAAAATATTGTTTGGGCACCATCCATAGAAATTTTCAAAAAACTGATCGCATCAATCTTCAACTTTAGAATACTAAACTCAGGGGGGCTGTTTAGCGGAAAAAAAAAAAGGTGTCTTAGGCTCACCTCGATGCGCTAAGTTGAATGGAACCCTCAGCTAAGCTGTACGACCACTACTTTCCCATGAAACTGCTACAAATACACAGTAAGCTCAGCCGATCACAGCCAGAGCAACCACCTGCAAGCCATTTTGACTGCTGATCACGCGGGTGGTCGCGTCATCAATCTCTGTGTGTTTTAGACGAAAAAAAACAAAGGGGTGTCTTAGGCTCACCTCGATGCGCTGAGTTGAATGGAACCCTCAGCTAAGCTGTACGACCACTACTTTCCCATGAAACCGCGACAAATACACAGTAAGCTCAGCCGATCACAGCCAGAGCAACCACCTGCAAGCCATTTTGAACCTGAGTTTAGTATTCTAAAGTTGAAGATTACCAGAAAGAACCAATTAATCTTTACCGTATTAATGCAAGATCAGATGGTTACTACCCGAAGAAGGAGCCTGAACTGTATGATGACGGGTGAAAAGCATTCTCAAAACTAATAATACTCTTCATGCCAGTCCTAACTGAAAGTGTGCGCACATTTTAATAGTATAGAGCAGAATGGGGATACCAGCGCTCTTTTGCTTCATACAATACCCATTCAAGAGGTGCTGTGGTCCTATTTCACAATACTTTCGAAATTAAAATAAACAAAGTGTACAACGTCTCTCGATGGAAGTTACATGTTCGTTTCTATTACCTCTATGGACAAGAACTTTTTAATTCTAAAGGTGTACAGTCCTAATGGAGACAACCCAGAATTCTATCAAGAAATTGAAGAACATATTCAGGAATTAAGAAAACATCTGAAATAGCAGATGACTGGAATTTAGTGTTGAACCCAAGTAATGATTATGATAATTACAAACACTAACAGTCCACAGGCAAGTAAAACTGTTAGTGACATGATGGCTGACTTGGATCTTGTAAACATATGGAGATAATTTTATCCAGACAGAAGACAATTTACCAGGAGAAGGTCCAACCCAGGGAACAGAGCAAATTAGAATTCTTTTTGATATGCGAACATATGATGTCGGACACTGCAGACTGCGAAATAATCCCAGGCAACCACTTGATGGTAGTATTGAAGTGAAAGAACCCCACTGAAGACAAAGGTAGTCATTTTGGAAATTCAGTTGTTGATTACTTAAAGTCTAACAACTGAAATCAGTAATGTCATCAAAGAAACAATATTAGAGTGTGTAGGGGTATATTAAGATGATAATCTAGAAGTTGCCCAAACATAATGGAAGCTTCTAGAATTTACAATATCACGACTGTTTTTTACAGATGAAAATTCACTCAAAATCTATAGCATATTCCAGGCAAAAAAAGAAACAAACGGACAAGAAGAAAAAACACTTAATAAAAAAAATCCATATATTACAGAGAAAAAAAAAAAAAAGTCTTCAGATAATGTAAAAGAACTTAAATCGAAGAACCAAAAATTGCAAGCCATTAGACAGAAGAGAATGAAAGGGTGTTTTGATAAGATCTAGAGCAAGGTGGATTTTTCAAGGTTACAAAATTGCAGATTATTTTTGTGGTTTAGAGAAGCAAAACTTTGTCAGCAATTGTTAGAGAGGCATGGAGATTCTTGAACAAAAACCAAAGAGATATTGTAAGTGAAGTGAATAATGTCTAATGTCAGTTGTATGAAAGAGATAAAGTAATGTGTAACATCGACGGAGGAATGTAACATTGACGAGCTGGTGGAAGAGCTTGCCAAACTTGACAACAAAGTTTCTGTTACTATGGAAGGGAAAATAAAATTTGACGAAGCAGCCGCAGCACTTAAAAACATGAAAAGGAATAAAAATTCTTCTGGAAACAAATTGGGGTGTTTGTGGTCAGGTCACTTAATGAAGGATTAGATAGAAAAGAACTATCTGTGACTCAGAAAGAAGGAATTATAATATGTCTTCCCAAACCAGATGAACCTAAGGAATACATAAAAAAAACTGGCAACCCATCACATTATTGAATATTGTATACAAAATTGGGTCAGCATGCGTAGCAGCTAGAATAAAATCAGTTCTGCCAAGTTTAATCAGTGAAGATCAAACAGGATTTATACAAGGAAGAGTTATAGGGGACAACATTAGACATATGTATGATTAATATACCATTTAAATAAAGAAAATCTCCAGGATTGCTGTTGTGTGTTGACTTCGAAAAATGTTTTTGATACCATTGACTGGAATTTTATGTTAAAAGTACTAAAGGCCTTTGGATTTGGAGATAATATTTGTAACTGGATAGAAACGTTGTATAGAAACACTAAGGCACCTGTAATGATAAATGTACAAGTCAGATTGGTTTAAAATCAGTAGGGGCTGTAGACAGGGTGATCCTGTCTGGCTGTTTTTATTTGTGTAATGTGTGGAAATTCTAGCAAACATGATCAGACAAAACAAAAGTATCAAGGGAATATGTGTAGAAAATACCAAACATAAAACTGCACAGTTTGAGAATGATATACAAATTTTACAAAATGAAGATCATTTATCTTTTGAAGAAACTATAATAGTCATAGATAAGTCCGGAATGATAATAGGTTTGAAAATGAATTGTGAGAAGACATCTGCTATTTGGCTAGAATGGGAAAGAAAGTCAACAAAGAAGTAAATGCCACATCTCAGGATGGAATGGAATGTTCCGAAGTTTAAGGTATTAGGAGTATGGCTCACAGCAGAGTTCACAGACTGCTCAGATATGAATTTTACTGAAAAGTTCTTAGAAATAGAAGACTTATACCGAGCTTAGGTCAAAAGAGTTCTAACAGCACTCGAAAGAATAGCAATTTTGAAATTTTTAATACTATTCCAAATTGTGTACTTGTTGACACCAACCAAACCCACCAGACATATTCTTGGAGGCATTGCGACTTATGCGTCTAAAGTATGTATGGAATAATAATCAAAACAGAAATAGTAGAAAGACTGCTTGGAAAAGAATAGCTAAGGGAGACATTAGCGGATGTGGTGTAGCGTAAATGGACCAGTCTGCACGCAGTGACGCCTCCTTGATGAAACTGAAATTGATTTAGAAGAACAAAATCGAACACACACACACACACATCGAACACACACACACACACACATCGCTTTTGCTAAAAAAAAAAAGAAAAAAAAAAGGTCCCACGCTTTGCAGAAAACATGGCGATGGTTTAAACATAGCTGACACATCGGAAAGTAGACGTAATTGATATGACACTGTTATTGGAGGCGTTTTGTTAAAACTGAGTTCTAATGGACTAGCAGCACCGTGGATTTCAGTCACCATGGAAGCATTTTATGACTGTTTCAGTGGCGGTTTCCGTTATGTTTGATGTTGTGACAATCTTTTTGTGTTGTCAGTATGTTTATGTGATAGTTAACATTTGTCACGGTCTTAATATTATGTTTGATAACATGTAAGTTTTTGTCATGATTCATTGTTTCACTATTTTGTGAATTGAATGTATGATGTTTTCATGTTTGAATTAAAGTTTTATATGCAATGTACATAATTTTTCTTTAATTCAAGCAATTTACTCTTGAAAATTGAAACACACACACACACACACACACACACACACACACACTACAATACAGTACAGTACAATATTCACTCCTTTTGCCCCTTTTGGGATATGGAAAAACACACACACACACACACACACACACACACACACACACACACACACACACACACACACACACACAAAACACACACACACACACACACACACACACACACACACAACAAAAAAACAAACATACACACACAATCACACAGAGAAAAGAAAACCTGTAACTGTAAGTCACAAATTTTTGCAATCAAACCGATCTCCATTTTGATATATACAGGTAGATGTCAATGAATTTTATAGTTTCATGTTGTACCAAATGCTGACATAAGTTGCCAGATCTTTATTGCTTGTACATGAAGTTTGACTGTTGTGCATGTATGAAGAGGAGATGTTTGATGTGCGTGTATACATACTGAGAAGACATGTGATGATAACTTGTGTACACACACACACACACACACACACACACACACACACACACACACACACACACACTCACACGTGTATATACAGAGGAGATGTGTAATGACATTTGATGTATGTGAACACATAGAGAGAAGCCCAGTGATGAACAGTCTGTCCATGTTTTATTTTAACCTGAGGGATTGATAATGTAAATGCTCCCATCTTTCATTGCTAAGTTTTGATTCAGTAATCTCTTTGTTAAATCAAATCAATTAAACTCATTACAAGAGTTGATTCCATGATCTCTAGGTTTATTTGAAATAATGTACCTGCACTCTTTAGGCATTGCTGGGGTTCAATTCCATAACCTGTGTTTTTTTTTCTAATGAAAGTAGTATAAGTTCACCCTTCACTCCTTGCTGGGGGATTGAATCCATAACTCTTAACTCTAAGGAATTCATGTAAAATGACTGCACTCTTCAGTCATTGCTGGAGTTTGAATCCATGACTGTCAATGTAAAGAATATAGAATGACTGCTTTCTTCAGTCATTGCTGGGGTTTGAATCCATGACTCTCAGTGTAAGGAATATAAAATGACTGCGCGCTTTCTTCAGTCATTACTGGGGTTTGAATCCATGACTGTCAATGTAAGGAATATGAAATGACTGCACTCTTCAGTCATTGCTGGGGTTCGAATCTACGATTCTTGCTTTAAGGCAAATAATGTGCCTGCACCTCTTAGTGTATTGTCAACGTAAGGCAAATAATGTAACCGCGCCTTTTGTGCTTAGTTTGGGTTGGAGATTATTACCTTTAGATTTAAAGTAAATAATATAACTGCACCAAGTATGCTTAGTTTGGGTTGGAGATTATTACCTTCAGATTTAAGGCAAATGATATAGCTGCACCTAGGATGCTTTGTTTAGGTTGGAGACAATCTTTGAATTTTAAGCAAATAATGCAACTGCACCTCTCTACTTTGGGTTGGTGATCATTAACTTAAAGGCAAATAATGTAATTGTGCCTGAAATGCTTAGTTTAGGTCGCAGACCATTGTTTTTAAATTTGAGGCATATTATATGACTGTTTCTAAACCCTTTTATGGGTTTCGAACCACTGACCTCACTCTTAAGGCAGCCAATGTAAGGTTCCTCCTGCTCCCCATAACTGTGATTTTCACCCATGACCTTTAGATTGAGGGGAAGGAAAAAAAAAAAAGGGAAGGGGAGGAAATTAGAGAAAGAAAATTCAAAGAAAGAGAAGATCAAACAGCTAATAGATTCTGAACCGAACAGTTAAAAGCATGGTTTTGCAACAAAAGCTTTCAGGAAATCATTGAAGTCATGCCTTGGATGAGTTGGGATTTTTTTTTTTTTTTTTTTTTTTTTTTTAAAAAGAGAGTAATGTTTCCTCAGTCATATTTACACATTAAGTGTTGAATCCTTCACATATCACTGATTCAGTTGCCTTTCAGAATGAGAATTGGCTCTGTTCTGCAAATGAAAGGAAAGAGCAGACCCATACTTGTCTCTCAAATCAATGTTGTCAGAAAGAAAACAACTGTTTATGATGCATAAGAAAGACCCTGTATGCAGCAGTTAAATGGTCCTATTTTTGGCCCATGTAATTTGTCTAAAGTTGATTGCAGCTTGCATGTGCATTAAGAGAAAAAAATTCTTTGCGTAATTTATTCATGTTACAATAAATGGATGGTTTTATCTTTGGCACAGTGCCATGTGGAGTTTAGAAACAGTCATATACACAAAAAATGTTGACAACCAGTCTACTTTGGATTGTTACAAACCAGGTTTCCAGTGTTGAGTCCCAGTGGTTTTCAATCCCAATTTTTCAAATCAGCTGATCACAAATCAGCTTCCAAAGTCCATAATTTTGTTTTAAAGGAACATACAGTTACGGTTCATAGAATGCTAGAAAAAGAACTGCATGAGGTAAAGCACTTGGTTCAAAGTGTCAGTAAAATTTATTCTCGTTTTCAAGAAGTACAATAAAGATGAAGATAAAGAACTTTAATCACGAAAGTAAATCAAAATTCGACCTTATTGGAAATTGATATCTCAATAAAAGTAAAAGAAATCAGCTCGATGAAAAAATCTTAGCAATTTAAAAAAAAAGAAAAGTTACTAGTTGCAAAGTGAAACGACTGCAGGCGGAAATCTAAACAAATCTGAAATAAATGTCAACGAACCGCCCAGAGAAACGTGGACAAACGAGTCACAAGACACACACAACGCGTTTCGACCTCTCAGGTCTTCCTCAGGTGAAATAAAGACGGACAAAATAACGAAAATGCACTTAGCTTTGATCGCTTCAGATTGCTTCTGAGTTCAGCGCAAGGAAGTCTTTTTGATGAAATCAAGGATGCTCTGGTTCGATATATCCCCTTCCCCCTTGACTCCTGTTCTAGTCAAACCTTTTTATGGGTTTCGAACCACTGACCTTACAATTAAGGCAGCCAGTGTAAAGTTCCCCATGCTCCCATTGCTGCAATTTGCACCCATGACCTCAGACTGAGTTACTGTTTCTGCTGGACGAACTAGACAAACACATTACAGGATCTGTTTGTCTAGTTTGTCAGCGGAACAATAAAGTTTCTTTTTGAAATTTGCATCCATTTCAGCCTTCAGTCGCCTCACTTTGAAACAGTTTTAGCGATGAAATCAAGGATGTTCTGGTTCGATATATCCCCTTCCACCTTGACTCCTGTTCTAGTCAACAGCTTTTTGATGATGATTGTAGTGGATTGGCTGAATGACAAAATATTCAGTCACTGTCTGTTTCATTCATATAGATGATTGTTGGTGGTGTTGTGGTTTGTGTGTCATGTACACTTCTTCACTTTACATTGCTGATCATCATAATCTGAGTGTTGTAGAAAAATGATATTAGTAATGTTATGTTATTTATGTATCTTTCTGTGTGTTATTTTTTGTTTTGTTGATTGTGTCTTTTATTAATGACATGTTGGTATATTGATGATGTTGTGATATTTCTGTATCTTCTCGTTTGTTATTTTTTATTCTGTTGATTGTGTCTTTTATTAATGACATGTTATTATGTTTTTTTCTGTCTTAATGTGTTTGCTTATAAATATACCAGCTGTTCTGCACCTGTACTTTAAATAGTATTGTTGATGCTGGAATTTGTCATCCATGTCAGCAGTTTATTTGTTTAAAAAGCAGCATTCTATACATTGAATTCTATCATGTCAAACGTGACCCCAAAATACTGATGTTACATGCTACTTGTTCCACAAAATGCCCTTTTAGTGAATGACGCATGTCCTATCTGTGTGGTGTGCACTAACTTTAAAGGCAAAGAATGTTACTGCACCTGACAGGTTTAGTTTGGGTTGCAGACCATTACCTTTAAATTCAAGGCAAGTTATATGACCGTTTCTAACCCTTTCATGGGTTTCGAACCACTGACCTTACAATTAAGGCAGCCAGTGTAAAGTTCCCCATGCTCCCATTGCTGCAATTTGCACCCATGACCTCAGACTGAGGGAGGAAATTGGAAGTATTCATCTTCGCATGTTCCTGGGATTAGAACCCAAGGCCCTTAGATTTGAGGACTTTAAAGTAACTTTGACCTTTATCATTTGCTGGGACACAAACCATCAATTTTTAAGAAAAATAAGGAGATGGGGGGAAAAAAAAAAGAAGGGGAGAAAAGAAAAAAAAAAATCAAAAGAAAGATAAGATCAAGCCTAATTGATACTAAATTGATCATTTGAAAGTATGGTTTTTAAACCAAAGTTTTCAGTAAATCGTTGAGGGTCATGCTTTGGAAGAGTTGGGGATTTTCGATAAGAGTAATGTTTCTTCAGTCGCATTGACATGTTCAGTGTGAAATCCTTCACATGTCACTGATTCAATTGCCTTTCAGAATGAGAAGTGGTCATATTCTGCATGTGAAAGAAAAGAGCAGACCCATACTTTTGTCTTTCAAATTAATGCTGTCAGAGGCAAAACAACACTGTTTATGATGCATAAGAAAGAATTGTATGCAGTTGAAAGGTTCTCTTTTTTTTGCCCATGTGATTTGTCTTTGATGGCAGTTTGCATGTGCATTAAGAGAAAAAAAAATTCTTTGCTCAATTTATGCATGTTACAGTAAATGGATGGTTTCATCTTTGGCACAGTGCCATGTAATGGGGTTAGAAACAGTCATATACATAAAAAAAAATGTTGACAACCAGTCTTTTTTAGATTGTTAACGCTAGGTTTCCAGTATTGAATCCCAATGTATTTTAGTCCATGTTTTTTGAATGAGCTGATCACAAATCATTAAACTTCAAAAGTCCACAATTTTGTTTTGAAGGAACATAGAGTTACAGTTTATTTAACGCTAGAAAAAGAACTGCATGAAGTACAGGGCTCACTCCAAAATGTCAGTAAAACTTATTCTTTATTGCATCGATAAAGTGAGATAAAGGTAAAAAAAACAATGATCATCAAAGTAAATAAAAATGCAACCATACTGAAAATTGATATCTATATAAATGCAAAAGAAATCGACAAGATTAAAACCCATTGCAATTTCAAAAAAGAAAAGTTACTGGTTCTGCTGGACCAACTAGACAAACACATTACAGGATTGTCCTGTAACCTGTTTGTTTGGTTTGTCCATCGGAAGCGGTAACTTTTCTTTTTGAAAATTTGGTTCAATTTCGGCCTTCAGTCGCCTCACTTTGAAACAGTCTTAGCAATGAATCAAGGGTGCGTTGATTCGATATATCCCCTTCGCCTGGCTCCTGTTCCATTCAACAGCATCTTGAGATGTGTAGTTGACTGGCTGAAGGACAAAAAGTTCTGTCACTGTCTGGTTCATTCATATTGATGATTGTTGGTGTGTGGTTTGTGTGTGGATACATGTATGCTTCTTCACTCTGCATTGCTGATTGTCATAATCTGAGTGGTGTATGTAAATGATATTTGTAATGTTGTGTTATTTGTGTATCTTCCTGTTTATCATTTTTTTGTATTGTTGATTGTGTCTTTTATCAATGACATGTGATATATTAACAGTGTTATGGTATTTGTGTATCTCCTCGTTTACTTTTTATTTTGTTGATTGTGCCATTTGTTAATGACACATTGATATGTTTTTTTTTTTCTGTCTTAATGTGTTTGCATATCAGTTGTTCTGCACCTGTACTTTATATAGTATTGTTGATGCTGGAATTTGTCATTCATGTCAGCAGTTTATTTGTTAGAAAGAAACATTGTAAACATAGAATTCTGTCATGTTCTAAGATACTGTCAACCTTGACCCCCCCCCCCCCCCCCCCCCCTCCCCCAAATTAATTGTTACACACTACATGTTCCACAAAACGCACTTTCAATGAACCTGTGGTGTGCTCTTTGCACACACACACACACACACACACACACACAGCATAAAGGGAGCCATCCCTGGCTGATTTCTGAAGGAAATTCACTTTGATAGGGAAAGCGAAACATACCATAAAAAGAAAATAAGAAAAGAAAAAAAAAACAGTATCATACTTTAATGACACAGTCTGCTATGGGAAAACATCTCAGATTTCCCACAAAGAAATCTGTTTTGACGATGAAGTAATACAATAGACCTTTGGTATGCCCCCCCCCCCCCCCCCCCTTTTTTTTTTTTTTTTTGTTGCTAGGACCCAGTCCTCTTCTGAGCCAGGCTGTGTACATAGAGCAGTTTTTAAAGCTGGATGTTTGATGTACACAGTACACCCCTGATCTGCCTTTCTTTCCCATGGCCCGAGTCCTCTTTTCAATCAGGTGGCACACATGGCCGCTTTAGAGCTGTAGGTTTAAAGTTCATGTGTCCCCTAGAGTTCATTGCAGAAGATTAGACTGATTTCCCCCCCCCCCCCCCCCCCCCCCCCCCCCCACCCCTCCCCCCCCACCCAAGATGGTCTTATTTCACTGTTCCATTCCATCCAGAGACAATTCATGGAAAAGTTGTGATTTAAAAGAAATTATGGGCGAAACGACTGAACTCATTATTTGGATTATTAGCTTGAATGCATTTTCACAGTTTCTAACCGGCAAGCAAGTAAAGGACTTCATAACGTAGTTTACTGCGGTGATTCTTTCATCTTGGGAATAAAGGGAAAAATGTAAGAGAGCAAAACAATTACTCCACAACAGTGGAATAAAGCAGGAAAATGAACTCAAGATACTTGTCTGTTGCAGGCATGGACTACAGTCCCTTCCATGTCGGGACGGAGGCCCTGAGCGAAGAGAAGGACACGCGGTACAAACTTCCAGCGTTGGGCTTGCCGTGCCGTCGCTACCTCCTGGATCCTGGGCTGGAGGATGAAGGCGCTCCCAGTGCATACGAACGTGGAGTCGACCTCCTTGAGCTTATGGACATAGAGAGTGCAGCGGCCCACAGTGGGTGCAGGTGTCCAGGAGGGATCTGCGACGCTCAGTGTGAGTGTGTCCAGGCAGGGATCTACTGTTGTATCGGCCACTTCCCTGCTGGACGCGCCTCCTGCACCTGCAGGCAGCTGCTCTCGCAGAGCGGAACCTACTGCAGTAATATGGACATGACGCTGCCTGCTGCTTGGGAGGCTCGTAACGCTCATTACCGCAGGACATTTGCCCTCCTAGGGCAGAAGTGGTCGAATGAGTTTGAAGGAGGGAAGGTGGACACTTTGTCTGTTGATGATGATGATGCTATGGACACCTCCACCCGTGATGAACAGTCTGTAGATGACCACGGCATAGTGTGGTCAAGATCTGACTGATGGATATTCCTTGATCATTGAACAGATTTGTACATTACTTCTGTGAATATGATTACGCTGACCCATGTTTTCTCCTTACTTGTAGGGCTAGGATAGTGCTATTGTAAACACTGTGGGGTGGGCACTCAGTGCGTATCCTGCAGTGTTAGCTGCCATTAGGGCGCTTTATTGATTTATTTGTTCGTTTCTTCTTGAACCAGATATATTTAATTGATTTTTATTTATTTAGTAGTGAAATAACTTAGCAACTTATACTGGATGTATTTGTTGTGCTCTTATTTGATTGCTTGGTTTTTTTTTTTTTTTTTTTTTTTTAAATCAGTAATATGATCAAAACAGTTTTGTGCCATTGACGTGACTGAGAGATGCTCAAGATGACGTGCAATAATGAGTGAAGAAAAGATATCATGTATAGAGAAATGAAAGCAGTGCAATAAGGCCTTTTTTTTTTTTTTTTTTTTTCCTTTTTGTAATATATGGAAATTGGTTTGCTTTAAATGAAGAAGATGATTATTTGAAAGTTGTATAAGCATGCTGATTTTTTTTTTTTTTAAACCCAGAAATGATGAGAACTGTAACTGAAAAGGGAATGAAATATGACTGTATATAAATAGATTTTGTTTGAACGAAAAGCAGATTGATCTTTTTTGAAACAAAAAAAAAATAATGAGCACGTCCAGTTGTTTGTAGAGATAAATCTTTTCAGCCCATGCAAACTTGCCCCATTTTTTTTATTCCATACTTGTAGGGCTAGGATAGTGCTATTGTAAACACTGTGGGATGGGCAGTCATTGCGTATCCTGCAGCAGTGTTAGTTGCCGTTAGGGCGCTTTATTTGTTTATTTATTTATTCATTTATTGATTTACTTGCTTATTTGTTTATCGATTTTCATTAATTCTTGAACCAGATATATTTCGTTGATTATTATTTACTTAGTCGTGATATAACCCGGCAGTTCACTATACTGAATATATTTGTCCTCATGTCTGATTATTTATTTTATTTTTTTTAAAATCAGTAATATGATTAGTACAGTTCAGTGCCATTGACGTGACTTAGAATGCTTAAGATGATGTGCAATAATGAGTGAAGAAAAGATATCGTGTACAGAGAAATGAAAGTAATGCAATAAGCCTTTTTTTTTTTTTTTTTCTTTTTACAATATATGGGACTTGGTTTATTTGAAATTAAGAACATGATTACTTGAATGTTGTCGAAGCATGCTTTTTTTTTTTTTTTTTTTTTTTTTTTTTTTTTACCCAGAAGGAATGAGAACTATAACTGAAATGGAATGATGGATGTATGTAAATAGACTTTGTATGAATGAAAAGCAGATTGATTTTTTTTTTTTTTTTTTTTTTTTACACAGAAGAATAAGGTTCACATCCAGTTGTTTGTAGAGGTAAATCATTTCAGCCCATGCAAACTTGCCCCATCTTTATTCCATACTTGTAGGGTTAGGATAGTGCTATTGTTAACACTGTGGGATGGGCAGTCATGCGTATCCTGCAGTGTTAGTTGCCATTAGGGCGCTTTATTTTTTTATTTATTTATTTTTTTTAAAGTCATTACAATATATGGAAATTGGTCTGCTTTGAAAGTATGAAAATGACTGCTTGAAAACTGAAAAGGGAAAGGGAATGCAATATGTATGTAAACAGATTTTATTTGAGTCCAAAGCAGAACAGTCTTGTCGGTCTTGTTTTACATACAAATGTGATGAAAATGGGCTATGAAAAAAAAAGTGGAATGTGTTTATGGTCTTATGTACTTGTGAAAATGATTTCTGATGGACAATAAAGTTGATTGGATTGAATTGAATTGAATTGTGCATCTATTTGTGTGTGTGTGTGTGCGTGTGTGTGTGTGTGTGTGTGTGTGTGTGCGTGCGCATGTGTGTGAGTGTGTGGGGTGTGTGAAGAGATTGAGAATGATAAACAAGAAGAGAATGAAGTATGTGTGTGTCACACACCCATGTTTGTGCACATACACACTTGCACTCACAAACACAGTATGCTTACTTCGTACGCAATGCAAAATCACTCCATTCACCCAAAGGAGCACTATCGCCACAAAATTAAGTTTTCTATAAAACGCTCCCTTTACTCAATAATAAAGAAAAGGGTCTTAAATCTTCTTTTCACTTCAGTACGTTTTCCAACAATTATTTCTTCTCTTCACAAGATATTTCCACACATATAAACAATAATACAATATTCAAAGTTTTATCAAGAATCAAAACACACACACACACACATATTACACTATCAGTTCATTATATTAAATAATTGCAGTAAAGACAAGTCATCTTCTTGACTTGTCGAGGAGCTTTCGTGCACTGGGCTGTACCATCTCTGGACCACCACAGTCTGGATCCTCACTAGACTGGTACACCTTAGTTGGGAACACCACTGGACACTGAGGGATTCTTCTAGGGAATAAGCGACAAGCCTACCCTAGTAGACTTCCAGTCTACATATACACTCTATACTTGAGTGAAACTTGCCACGCCAGGCATCTTACACCCACCAAGGGTTAAGCACACCCAAACCAGGGTTGCATCGGACAAACAGTCCAACCATGTAGCACACCCAACCCAGGGTTGCATAGGACAGTCCTAGTCCTGACTATATTAAAACCCAGGAGGGTTACAATAGGACATCCTCCTATGTCCGTGTCCAGAGCTCCTCTGAAGTAACAATAATCTTCCACCCTTCCTCACATTGGGTGAACACACTTCACAATCCACTCAGCGTCCCACTCTTCCACGTCACTGGTGGTTGCACTCCATGAAATAAAAAAAAGCAAACCCGTAGGTTCCATTGCACAATCGCAAAAATTACAAAATCTCTTAACACTCTTTTCTTTGAACACTCCATTCACATAACTTTTCCCATTCGCATGACAGTGTGTAAGTGAATAGTGAATCTTGAATGATTTTGTTTCACCCAGAAATGACAATAATGAGAAACGTAATGAAAAGGGGATGTAATGTGTGTAAACAGATCCCAAAGATGGTAGAAAGTTGACTGTTGTTTCCCCCTTGAAATGGTGAACTGGTTTAATGATGAAAATGCAGAATGTTTGTATAATGAGACCATGCAGGCACTGTGGTTTATGAGAGAAAGATGAAAATGCATTGTTTGAAAAGAAAAAAAGAAAAAGAAAAAAAAAAAAAACCCTGGGCTAACACACACACACACACACACACACACACACACACAAAAAAAAAAAAAAAAAAAAAAAAAAAAACAACCCGGGCAATGCTGACTTGAGTTCAGCATTGGGCGACCATCCCGTCCAGGCGCGTCACCAGGGTGCGGATAGGGGAGTGGCCTCCTCTGAAGAGGGGAGGTTAACTGTGGATAGCTGGCTAGCCAGTGAAGAAGCAGCCACAGTGACCCATGGTAGTGGTTTAGTCACAGAGAGAATGGGTTAAACTGTGTGACCCATGAACCTGTAAAATACCCACGTGTACCCTGTACTCATTTCTGTGTTTTGCAGGTAGCGTGTGTTTTACAGTTATCATACAGGGTCTACATTTTTTTTTTCTCTTTAATTTTTTTTTTACAGTTGTCATGCAGCTGTGCTGTGTTTTACAGTCCTACATCAACTTTCATGATTTAAAAAGCTTCCACTATTTTCTGTCTTACAAGTATCACAAAGATCTACGTTAGTTTTTTTTTCCATTTCATTTTGCAGACATCATCTGGTTTCCAATGATTTTTTGTGTTTTTAGATATGTCATACAGGTCTACAGCAATTTGCTTTATAGACATCACAGAATTTCTGTTTTGCAGGTATCTTACAGGTATACACCAATTTCTGTTTCACAGCTGTCACACAGATATACACCAACTTCATTTTTGCAGGTATCATAAGGGTCTACACTAATTTCTGTAATTTGGTAGCATCATACAGGTATGTAAGGGTTTCTAGTTTACAGGGATCATACAGGTCTGTACAGATTTCTGTGAACTGGTGTCTGTTTTACACGGTTCTTACAGGTCTACACTAAATTTCGTGTACCAGTTTCTGTTTTTACAGAGTTCATACAGGTCTACAATAATCTCTGTGTATTACAGGTCTGCACCAATTACTGTTAAGGTCTAATACACGTATCATACAAGTCTACAATAACTTCTGTTGTACACAGGTTAACGTGCAAATCAACACAAATGTCTGACTTTAACCAGTGTTTTGCATGCGCACACACCAGTTTCTGTTTTTACACATATCTTAAACGACACATGTAGTGGAAAGTAGCGTTGGACGAATGACACATGTAGGGGAGAGCAGCGTTGGACGAATGACACATGTAGGGGAGAGCAGCGTTGGATGAAAGACACATGTGTTGGGAAGAGTAGAGTAGCGTTGGATGAAAGACACATGTAGGGGAGAGTAGCGTTGGATGAATGACACATGTAGGGGAGAGTAGCGTTGGATGAACGACCCATGTAGGGGAGAGTAGCGTTGGATGAACGACCCATGTAGGGGAGAGTAGCGTTGGATGAATGACATGTAGGGGAGAGTAGCGTTGGATGAATGACACATGTAGGGGAGAGTAGCGTTGGATGAACGACCCATGTAGGGGAGAGTAGCGTTGGATGAACGACCCATGTAGGGGAGAGTAGCGTTGGATGAACGACCCATGTAGGGGAGAGTAGCGTTGAATCAGTGACTCGTGGTGTATTCAAACGTAGGCAAAAGGAGCGCGGACTGAACGAAACTCGTGACTTGTGTGCCTTGTTCTGTGCCATCCTCGGAACGGCAATATATCAACCAATCAAAGGAAGGGGGTCGGATCTGTACGAAGCCTCAGAGGTGGCTTCAATTAGTTTTCATCTTCTTGTCTTGACTGCCAAGGGAATCGAATGAATAAGCAAAAAGGAAGCTGGTTTTGAAGACAGATCCTGGGGGCTGTTTGATCTAATTAGATCGCTGGTCACGCTGTGTGCATCACAGAAAGAGAACAAGGGCCCCTAAGGGACTCATGCATTGCTTTCCTATACACCCTCCACCCACACCCCCCATTCGACTCTCCCCCTTTCCCCCACTCTCCCCCCCCCCCCCCCCTACAAATTGTCCCCCCTTCTACTGTCCTACCTTTACCTCACACAGGCGCGCGCTCGCAATCACACATACACACACACACACACACGCACGCACGCACGCACGCACGCACGCACGCACACACACACACACACACACACACACGCACACACGCAAAACGTTGACGCGTATACATGCACGCAAATTGACACGCGAAAGTATGCACGCTGAAACATGCTTGCAAACGAAATACACACACATGTAAGTGGAGTGGCAGAGAGAGAGAGAGAGAGAGAGAGAGAGAGAGAGAGAGAGAGAGAGAGAGAGAGAGAGAGAGAGAGAGAGAGAGAGAGAGAGAATCAAACAAGAACAAATTCTTTTTCTCTGGGCCACCAGCTCCTAGCATGAAATAAAACAAAAACAAAGCAAAACAAACAAACAAACAACAACAACAACAACAACAACAACAACCCATACTTGTGACGGCGTATACGGCAACCAAGACAACTGTTTTTAAAATAACCCACCTCCATGTGAACAACACTCCTCAGTCACATAATCTCTCTCTCTCTCTCTCTCTCTCTCTCTCTCTCTCTCTCTCTCTCTCTCTCTCAAATTTTCAATGGAATCCTGCCTTATCCTCAACGCATCTGAAAGACGTACACAGAATCCACGAACTTTCCTCAGAGTGTCAGGAGTTCAGGGCCGAAACACTTGTCTGAGGGGAGGTTTCTTCTCTGAAGACCTTCTGCTGTCCAGCTCTCCCTAGAGTTTTCTCCTACTGACGCATGGTTAGACCATTGACTTCCGGGGATAGTCCGGAGGATGTCCAGGAAAAACCGGATGACACTGGGAAAGACTAGACTACGGGCTCTGTGGGCGAGCTCCCCTCTCCACCTTACACTCGAAAACTTGTTACTAGTACAAAAACGAAAGATGCTCCCAGAATTCCCCGAAGGATGCAGTTTCAGTTTGAGTTTCATCAAGGAGGCGTCACTGAGTGCGGACTAGTCCATATACGCTACTCCACATTTGCTAAGTTTTGAGACCACACTATGCATGATTTTAAGCTGATGGATAAATGAATTAACACTAAGATCAGAGAATTGAAGAAGAGGGTCTCGTGGCTACGACTCAGTGGATGTCTAACCTACGCATTAGCCCAACGCGCTGGTAAGACCTTGAGTGCCTACGCACCATGTTTTTTTTTTTTTTTTTTTTTTTTTTTTTTTTTTTTTTTGTGTGTGTATGTGTGAATGTACACGTGTGTGTATGATGAGTGGGCATGGTCCCATGTGTGTGCGTGGGCGCATATATATATATATATATATATAAGGGTATAAGAAAGGGGAAATCCTCCTGCAAATGTACTAAAAAAGAACAGTGTCCCTTAAGCAACAAATGCCTCTATAACAACATTGTATACCAAGCCACTGTGACATCAGAAAATGAAAAAGAAACATACATAGGGATCACTGAAAATCACTTCAAAACCAGATATGCAAACCATAAACAGTCATTCAACAAAGAAAAATACAAAAACCAAACAGAACTGAGCAAATATATTTGGAGACTTAAAGACAAAAAAATAAACTATAACATATCCTGGGAAAATCATAAAAAGGGCATCACCATACAATAACATTTCAAAACGATACAAGCTATGTTCAACAGAAAAATGGTTAATACTATGCAAACCATACTTAGCAACCCTAAATACTAAAGTAGAAATAGTAAACAACTGCAGGCACAAATGGAAATCGTTGTCAGCAAACGCACCCTGAACTGTAAACAGCCTGAAAACCGACAACACGTGCAGCCAATCTGCACGTGCAAACAGTGACATTGGGCCATATAACACCGGCAGTAGGCTACCCAAAACCATCCTGAGGAGAGCCAGCGCTCGAAACAGATCTGTTGATTTTAAAACTTCCTTTTACCATCCTATTTTTTAAGAGATGTTGCTCCCCAAGGGGTTGAGCACTTTAAGAATTTTATTAGGTATTTTTAGTGGTATTCTTGATATACACACACACACACACACACACACACACACACACACACATACATTATATATATATATATATACACATATATATATATATATATATATATATAATGAAACAATGAATTCCAAGGATAAGTACTGAGCACCATTCCAGCAACTTACAGAGCAGCTAGGTGTTGCAATGACTGCAAGAAATATTGAATTATAAACAAAGCTTGCTCTTATGTCTCAGATTATAGAAATAGGGGGGTGACAAGCCTTCACATCTGCAGTGGTAGGTGATTCTGCCTAACTGACAGTATGTGCTTGAGTGGGTGAATGGGGAATAAATAAATGCTTCTCAAAATGAACCTTCAGCAAGCTTTATAGTCTCCAAAGCGGGAGACCATCTCCAATGGGGAGAAAGCTCACTAACATATAACTCCTGGTCAGATACCGGTATTTCGAAACCTGATTGTTTCTCCTCAGTGACCGCGGAAAGTGGTAATTTTGACTCCTGCCTTTTCGGTTTTAAGAAGAATGCTATACCAGAAAAAGGCTGGTGTGCAATACCATAGTATGTTTGTTGAGTTTTCAAAAAAAAACTAACTAAAGGTGCCATCTAAGAAGCAAAAGAAAATCATGAAGAGCAAAACAAGCTACCTTTTCTTGTGAAAAGTAGAAAATATAAAAAGATACCTCTTAGACACAAGTGCTGAGGGCCAGTTCTTGGAATGAATCCGCAAGGTTAAGATTAAGATTAAAATTATAGTCCCGTCAACAGCAGAGGTTATCTCAGGACTGTCCAAAGCGGGAGACCATCTCCAATGGGGAGAAAGCTCACTAACATATAACTCCTGGTCAGATACCGGTATTTCGAAAACCTGATTGTTTTCTCCTCAGTGACCGCGGAAAGTGGTAATTTGACTCCTCTGCCTTTTCGTTTTTTAAGAAGAATGCTACCAGAAAAGGCTGGTGTGCAATACCATAGTATGTTTGTTGAGTTTTCAAAAAAAACTAACTAAAGGTGCCACCTAAGAAGCAAAAGAAAAATCATGAAAGAGCAAAACAAGCTACTTTTTCTTGTGAAAAGTAGAAAATATAAAAGATAACCTCTTAAGACACAAGTGCTGAGGGCCAGTTCTTGGAATGAATCCGCAAGGGACTAAATTACAATGAAACAATAAATTCCAAGGATAAGTACTGAGCACCATTCCAGCAACTTACAGAGCAGCTAGGTGTTGCAATGACTGCAAGAAATATTGAATTAAACAAAGCTTGCTCTTATGTCTCAGATTATAGAAATAGGGGGGTGACAAGCCTTCATATCTGCAGTGGTAGGTGATTCTGCCTAACTGACAGTATGTGCTTGAGTGGGTGAATGGGGAATAAATAAATGCTTCTCAAAATGAACCTTCAGCAAGCTTATAGTCTCCAAAGCGGGAGACCATCTCCAATGGGAGAAAGCTCACTAACATATAACTCCTGGTCAGATACCGGTATTTCGAAACCTGATTGTTTCTCCTCAGTGACCGCGGAAAGTGGTATTTGACTCCTCTGCCTTTTCGGTTTTAAGAAGAATGCTATACCAGAAAAAGGCTGGTGTGCAATACCATAGTATGTTTGTTGAGTTTTTCAAAAAAACTAACTAAAGGTGCCACCTAAGAAGCAAAAGAAAATCATGAAAGAGCAAAACAAGCTACCTTTTCTTGTGAAAAGTAGAAAAATATAAAAAGATAACCATTCACCCACTCAAGCACATACTGTCAATTAGGCAGAATCTACCTACCACTGCAGATATGAAGGCTTGTCACCCCCCTATTTCTATAATCTGAGACATAAGAGCAAGCTTTGTTTATAATTTAATATTTCTTGCAGTCATTGCAACACCTAGCTGCTCTGTAGTTGCTGGAATGGTGCTCAGTACTTATCCTGGAATTTATTGTTTCATTGTAGTTTAGTCCCTTGCGGATTCATTCCAAGAACTGGCCCTCAGCACTTGTGTCTTAAGAGTTTCTCTTTTATATTTTCTACTTTTCACAAGAAAGGTAGCTTGTTTTGCTCTTTCATGATTTTCTTTTGCTTCTTAGGTGGCACCTTTAGTTAGTTTTTTTGAAAACTCAACAACATACTATGGTATTGCACACCAGCCTTTTTCTGGTATAGCATTCTTCTTAAAACCCGAAAAGGCAGAGGAGTCAAATTACCACTTTCCGCGGTCACTGAGGAGAAACAATCAGGTTTCGAAATACCGTATCTGACCAGGAGTTATATGTTAGTGAGCTTTCTCCCCATTGGAGATGGTCTCCCGCTTTGGAGACTACTATAGCTTGCTGAAGGTTCATTTTGAGAAGCATTTATTTATTCCCCATTCACCCACTCAAGCACATACTGTCAGTTAGGCAGAATCACCTACCTGCAGATATGAAGGCTTGTCACCCCCCTATTTCTATAATCTGAGACATAAGAGCAAGCTTTGTTTATAATTCAATATATACACGGAACGAAAAAGGGCTGTATGAAGACTCTGATGAATTGAACAGCAGTGTGCTGCACCCGCAGATAAGACGTCGGAAAACCAAGGTCAGGATTGAAACCACTGTGCCGAGGACATCCACGCTGATTATTCAGACAGAGACTTTGTACAGCTCTCAATGCCAGACGCCAGAAAGTGAACTTACCACACGCACGTGCAACAGTGGAACGGGAGAAATGAGATGAAAAGATAGCCCAAAAGACTGGATGCGCTGATAGGAAAAAGCACACTGGAGCAAAACCTAGCAACATTTGGGCCCAGACATTGCCTACAGAACTTGTCAGGACGCCTATAGAGTGAAACAATCAAAACTGACTGAAGACACCTCAAAAATCCAGACGCCAGTGAGAAATGGATAACATCTCAAAGAAAAAGAAGAATCTTTAAAAAAAAAAAAATAAAAGCTGCCTCTGAAGCTGAGAAGAATGGGTAAGAGAGAAGCTGTGGGAATAACTGAATGCGCAATACAGTGCCCCCAGCAAAGCAGAATCAACAAGAAGGGGAAGGAGCAAGAAGAAGAAGAAAACCCAAGATTGCTTCTTCAAAGACCCTTTCCAGTTTGCCAGAAAACTATTCGAGCAGCCAGAATCTGGAACACTCACAGTGAACTCACACAAAAAACAAAAAAAAACAAACAAACAAAAAAAACCGCAAGCAGCATCTCAAAAAACATGTTTCCGACCCTCAGAGCAAAGAACCACTTGCAATCTAGGGCGTGGGGCAGCCTGCAGCGCCAGAGAAAAAGTTCAGTGACAAACCACCAACACTGGATGAGATTAAGAAAGTGGTTAAGAAAGCCAGAGCCAGATCTTCGCCAGGGCCAATGCAATACCATATCTGCTGTATAAGAAATGTCCCAACGTCCTCGACTGGCTCCGTAAAATGATAAAATCAGCATGGAGGAATTTAAGATCAACGACCAATGGATGATATCTGTTGGAGTGTATATTCCCAAAGAAACGAAACTCGAGTGACGTCAACCAGTTCAGATCGATATAATTTTTGAACGTCGAGGGCAAATCTCCTCTGTCATGGCAGCCAGACTGACTAAACACCTGACAGAAAAGAGTACTTGGATTTGCCATTCCTGAAGGGAAGCATCCCAGGCGGCGTCTCTGGTGTGTAGAACATGCCACTATGATTTGAGAAGCAATCCAAAGAGCTAGGGGAGACACACGGGACGTCGATGTGGTGTGGCTCGATCTGGCAAACACATATGGATCAGTTCCACACAAGATGATTCAACTGACCCTCGAGATGTATCATGTCGCAAAGAACGTCAAAGAAATGCTGAGGAAGTACTTCCATTGGTTCTGCACAGAGGTTCTCCACAAAGGAACAGACAACAGACTGGATCAATATGGAAACTGGTATAGCAATGGGCTGTGCAATTTCTCCAGTACTGTTTGTGTTGGCAATGGAGGTCATCTTGAAAGATGCCATGAGTTGTACAGGTCCAGCAGATCTCGGGAATGGATACCAGATGCCCCATCGAAGGCCTTCATACAACAGTGCTTTCAACCCACGAAGACGAAACACGCAAAATACTGAAGCAGTTAGACCAATTAGTTGCTTCATCCAGGATGAATTTCAAGCCCCCCCCCCCCCCCCCCCCCCCCCCCAAAAAAAAAAAAAAAAAAAAAATCACGAAGCCTGTTCCTGCAGAAAGGACAAATAGCAAAAACAGCCAAGTTCACCATGGGCAACCAAGCCATTCCAGCAGTAACAGAAGAACCAGTCAAAAAGCCTTGGGAGGGGGTGTGATGACTCCTTGAAAGGCACAAAGTGGGGAGAGAAAACCAAGCAAAGGGCAGAAGAAAGCCTGCAGATAACAGACCAGTGTGGGCTTCCTGGCAAATACAATTGTCTGGTGTTTGCAGTTCATGCTGATCCCGAAGCTTCTGTGGCCTCTTCTGATATACGATATCAGCACCAGCACTGTGGAATCAACGGAGGCCAACATCAACAAGTTCACAAGGGAAAGGGCTAGGTGTCCACCAGGTCTCACTGACGTCGCACTCTACTGCCCGCCAAGCACAGCTAAAACCTTCTCTAAAATCCATCCTCGAGGAACACAGAGTGCGTAAAGCAAAATCACTAACCATGCATGAGGACTCTGAGAGACAGCGTTGTGAGATCAGTCCGACCAAAGCTAAAGACTGGCAGAAAATGGAAGGTTCGGGAGGCAGTAGATGTGGCAACCCCCCCCCCCCCCCCCCCCCCCCCCCCCCCCCTCTCAAAATCAAGGAAATAGGCTACACACAGACCAACAGACGGGCTGGGATCAACAGAATGAAATGGCTGCGCGCTGTCGCACCCTTTGACGTCACGTGTCTTTTTTTTTTTCTTTTTTTTTTTTTTTTACAGTAGCTATCTGGACTTGACGGTAATTGGTGTAACCTAAGTTACACCCTCCACGTTTAAAAATCGCGCTGTCTGGACTTGACCAATCAGGTGCTGACACTTCGTCACATGACTAAAGAGAGCCCCAGAAAGCCGTTTGATGCCCTATTGCATTATGTGGACGTCATGATAACGGGTTGGTCTAGATAACGTTGTGCCAATACACACACACACACACACACACACTTAATCCCCCCACTCCACTTCCACACACACCTTCTGTATCCATCACCCTTGCCATCACCACCCCCACTTCCATCCCACCACTGCATCAGTTTCGTTTTCTTGCGAATGTAATTCCAACTCACTATTGACTCTAAAGAAAGGCCGTAACTTTGACATGCATTGCGTTAAAAAAACAACAAACAAACAAAAAAAAAAAAAAACACGCTGCCATCTGAACAATTGGCTGCCCATCGGCAGCTCTGCTAGTTGAGGCTTGTCACTGGTATGCAATTCCCGCCCGTGGTCCTTTCTTGGCTCCGAATTAATTGAAATATTTCTTTGTTCTGAACCGATTCATTATTCCTGCTGCCGCTGTCGCTGGTCTTTGTCTTCGTTGTCTTCCCCTGAGCATCCGCCCCTTTTCCCCTTCTCTCTCTCTGTCTCTCTTGCTGTTCTCTCTGTTCATCCTTCTATTCTTTCATCTTTTCATCGCGTACACAGACACAGACACAGACAGATTAAATTTTGACCAAGAGTAACGTTCGTCCTGAATTATTGTATTTTGTGAAATATCGGGCAGTTTTGGTCGTAATTTATATTAAAAAGAATCCCATTTTCTTGCATTGAATTACCTTAGAATTTCATCTCAACTGAGTAACTGCTGGGACTCGCAGAATTACAATTTCACTCGTAATATATACTCAAGGACGGACTAAAATAGCCTCAGAACAATTCATGTGACGTCAAGACTTCACAGAATTTACGTCATCTAAGAGAGGGCAGTCGCCTGATCTGCTGCCTTTACAGAAAATAGGCTTGTTGCTATGATTTCAACACACACACACACACACTCTTTACTGCCCTCACTTTAATTCTTCACTGGCGCGCGCGCGCACACACACACACACACACACACACACACACACACACACACACACACTTTACTGCCCTTACTTTAATTCTTCCCTGTCGAATTATCGACAGAAAGGTTCACTCCGCATTTTCCACAATGTTTCTGACTTGTTAGAATGTGTTCAAGTTCTTATGTTATGCCCAGTGAGTTCATTTGTGCGCGCGCACACACACACACACACACATAGAGATTTATAAGTACTATCTACCACTTCGCCTAATATCACTTTCGGTGAAAAGACGTTAACTTGAAGAACACACACACACACACACACACACACACACTCACACTCACACACACACACACACACACACGCACACGCACGCGCGCGCGCGCGCGTACACACACACACAGACACACACACACACACACACACACACGTGCGTGTGTGTGTGTGTGTGTGTGTGTGTGTGTGTGTGTGTGTGTGCATTGATATTGATAAATGATTGTAAAAAGATATGGACAGGGAGTTTATGCACAACTATTGTGTTAGAGACATTCAGGTGGGGAACACCCCCCCCCCCCCCCCCCCCCCCCACACACACACACACACACGCACACACCTTCGCAGATAGTCTGAAAAATATCTTTGCAGAAAATACAAACAATGAAAGGATCAATCAGCAAGAATGTAAATCAAGTTGACACAGGAATATATTGTTGTGTTAAGAAGTGGTATTTCAC
Organism: Conus betulinus; assembly: GCA_016801955.1. Lineage (NCBI taxonomy): Eukaryota > Metazoa > Mollusca > Gastropoda > Neogastropoda > Conidae > Conus > Conus betulinus. The sequence continues at coordinate 243,727 of JADBJO010002453.1, forward strand.
ATTGTGAAAGAGGTAGTTCTTTCTTTCTTTTTTTTTTTTTTTTTTTGTCCAAGAAGAAAATGTTACTGTCTCACACGTACTCTAAAAGAGAGAGAGAAAAAAATCGTTCATAGTTGGTCGGTGCTGAATAAAATGGAATTCACAAATCGACCTCTTTTGCGTAATAACAAGAAAAATATAAACGAAAGAAAGAATTCTTAATGGTAGTGTCAACGGTGAGTTGTAAATGTAACAAACGTAGAACAATCAGAATAAATCGAAATACACGCACGGGTGATGACATATTTTACGCGAAACGGAAGCTTGGAAATATTGGCTTAGTTTAGAAATAGGTCACTTACTGTTTGAGGAAAAAAAAAAAAAAAAAAACAAGACCTTTTTCCAAGAGAGCTAAAGGTTGATGGACATAGTTTTAAAACAAACAAAAAAAAAAAAAAAAGGAGAGAGAGAGAGAGAGAGAGAGAGAGAGAGACTCTTCGACACTTTGATATTTTATTGCCATTACCAAAGAGGTCTTTTGACAAGAGGGGGGGGGGGGGGGGGGGGGGGGTAGAGGGGGGGGGAACAGAACAATACATTTCCCTCTTCCTTTCCTGCAAACAAATAGTACACATTCACTCTTAGTGTGTATCAAGTCAAAGGTTAACAAAAACAAATAAATTCCTAACATTTCTTACGTCCTCACGTACAGGAGTAATGAGAGAGAGAGAGAGAGAGAGAGAGAGAGAGAGAGAGGAGAGAGAGAGAGAGAGAGAGAGAGAGAGAGAGAGATGATGATGATGGAGTGTACTTTGTCACGTCAATGGTTGAGATACATTGCGAAATAACTATTGAGAGAGGAATAATGTGCATACCGAGTGAGGTGAACAGTGTCTTCTTTAGTGCTAACAATGAACCTCTCTTGAGATTACTTCAAGTTTCGACTTTTTAGTCATAGTCATACCGAAAGCCAAAAAAAAAAAAAAAAATTGTGACGAAGAGATGGGAGAAAAAAAAAAAAAGAAAAAAAAAAAAATCACAGAAAAGGGAGAAATGGAGAATACATTGCGACGATAACGAAGAAAAAGAAGAAGACAGAAAAGAAGAAAAGAAAAATCAGACAAAAAAACGAAGAGAAAGATAGATACAGAAAGACGAGAATAGAAAGAAAAAAAGGGAAGAAAGAAAGTAAGAAAAAAGGAAAAGAGTGGTTCAAGCGTGTGTGGCAGCAGGTGTGTGGGCAGCAGGATCACGATGACGAAGAGAGGAAGGAGAAAGGAAAGAAGAAAAAAGAAGAAGAAGCGAATGGAAATTGATAAGAAGAAAAGAAAAGAAAGAAGAAGAAAAAGAAGAAGAAGAGAAAAGAAGAAAGAAAGAAGAAAAAGAAGAAGAAGAAGAAGAAGAAGAAGAAGAAGAAAGAAGAAGAAGAAGAAAAAAAAAGAAGAAGAAGAAGAAGAAGAAAGAAAAGAAGAAGAAGAAGAAGAAGTAAGAAGAAGAAGAAGAAAAAGAAGAAGAAGAAGAAGAAAGAAAGGAATTTGAAGAACAAGAACAAGAAGAATACGAACAAGAAGAAGAAGAAGAAGAAAAGAAGAAGAGCAACAATCAACAATCAACAACAACAACAACAACAACAACAACAGCAGCAACAACAACAACAACACACAGCAACAACAACAACAACAACAACATCAACAACAACAACAAGAAACGGAAGAAGAAGAAGATGATGAAAAAGGAGATTGATCAACACGGAAGGTGAGATTAACATCGTACCAGCCGGAAGCTCTTGAGAATAGACTGTCCCCGGAGAAGAGTCCTTAGGCAGTCGTCATGACTGGGTTGGAGAATTTGACTTAGTGAGTGCCACTTTACAATTCTGCTCCACACACACACACACACACACACACACACACACACACACACACACACACACACACACACACACACACACACACACACACACACGCGCGCGCGCGCGCTCGCGCACGCACGCACACGCGTCTCTCTCTCTCTCTCTCTCTGCTAAGAGGATTTTGTATTCATAATCTATTTTTCTCGAGTCTTCGTTCCCATTTTTGTTCTCTACCCATCCCCCCCCCCCCCCCCCCCACCCCCACACACTTTTTTCTTTCTATTTCTTTTTCAATCTTTGCCAAGTTATCAATAGAATGCAATTTTTGGCCAGCGCTTGCTTGTCCCCACTACTACATTGTTACACACACACACACACACACACACACACACACACACACACACACACACACACACACACACACACACACACAGGCGCGCGCGCGCACACACACACACACACACACACACACACACACACACACACACACACACACACACACACACACACACACGAACGCACGCGTGCGCATGCACACACTCGAACACACGCGTGCGCATGCACACACACACACACACACACACACACACACACACACACACACACACACCACCCCCCACTTTTATTTCAGGAATTTAGTTCACCTTGAAATTATGTTGGAATCAATATACAGACTATTTATGAACAATGTAAAGTCGGTGCTTTGTGCCTTGCAGTCACTGAAATTACAGACGAGATCGAGATCAGAAATTATAATTGAAATCGGTAATTTTAAAAACACACACCAGTGTTAAGAGGCACTGAGATTAGTTTTTACTGGAAACCAGTTTGTTCGGTTGGTATAATGATACAGAAAATATAACAGCTAAGCACAGGGCAAAGCGCTCAAGGATCTTTGTATTCGCATTTTCTCCTCCCCCTTCTCCCTAAACTCCAAGGAGATCAGTGGAGCACCGCGCGCTGAAGAACAGTTCGCCATGCATTAAGATCCTCCACTTCTGTCGGTTGTGTGCAAGGCTTGTATCTCTGCAAAATAGTTTCCCTCGTCCACTCTGTAATATTGTCAGCCCACAGTTTTCTTCTGTCTTCCCCTCCGTCTCAATCGTCCTTCAGTGATTCCCGGAGGATTGTTTTAGCAATGCCATTGGATAAATCTTGAAATAATAAATGTCAGCAAACCTCCCAGAGAAACGTGGACAAACGAGTCACAAGACAACACACAACGCGTTTCGACCTCTTAGGTCTTCCTCAGGCAAAACAAAGACGAACAAAATAACGAAAGTGCACGCAATCTGAAGCGATCAAAGCTAAGTGCACTTTCGTTATTGTGTTCGTCTTTGTTTCACCTGAAGAAGACCTACGAGGTCGAAACGCGTTGTGTGTTGTCTTGTGACTCGTTTGTCCACGTTTCTCTGGGCGGTTCGCTGACATTTATTTAAGATTTGTTTAGATTTCCGCCTGCAGTCGTTTCACTTTGCAACTAATGCCCATTGGATGTTGTGTCATGCCTCTGTGCTGCCTGAAGGTTTGACACTCTGGTTGACTGGTGATATAATCAGCATGTCTGATGTTCAGTAAGTTACTGTAGCATGTCATTCCCATGGTGGATTCCTCTTACTGGTGATATAATCAGCATGTCTGATGTTCAGTAAGTTACTGTAACATCTCATTCTCATGGTGGATTCCTCTTACTGGTGATATAATCAGCATGTCTGATGTTTAGTCAGTTACTGTAACATCTTATTCCCATGGTGGATTGCTCTTACTGGTGATACAATCAGCTGTCTGATGTTCAGTCAGTTACTGTAACATCTCATTCCCATGGTGGATTCCTCTTACTGGTGATATAATCAACATGTCTGATGTTTAGTCAGTTACTGTAACATCTCATTCCCATGGTGGATTCCTCTTACTGGTGATACAATCAGCATGTCTGATGTTCA
>JADBJO010002453.1:262500-265000 GCA_016801955.1 Conus betulinus
AGAAGAAGAAAGAAGAAGAAGAAGAAGAAAAGAAGAAGGAGGAGGAGGAGGAGGAGAGAGGAGGAGGAGGAGGAGGAGGAGGAGAGAGAAGGAGAAGAAGAAGAAGAAGACTGAGAAAAAAGGCCAGCCTTACACAAAAAAACAGAAGAGCTCTTTGGATTGCTGTCAGGGATTAAGCATTATATTTGGATTTTATAATCTTGGTGGGTGTTTTCTTTTATTTAAAAAACAACCCACAAAAAAACTGGATTTTCATGGCAGTATGAAATCCATAAGAAAAAAGGCAATAGCACTTTGGCTTCCTAAGGGCAGTTTGACACGGGGGAGTCGTGAAAGGCATTTTGTGCCGAAATCAGCGTGCGCATCCACGGTGTTTCATGCGTTTCCCGTTCAACTTTCGAAGCGATTTCGCGTGCGAACTAATCTCACGACGTGGTCTGATCTGGCAAAATGCATTTCTCGTTATGTATGCATCATGTATGACCCAATCAACGACGCTTCAGGTACACGCGTGACTGTGCCTTGCGTGACACTCAAATAGAAGACGAGACCTGGGCCGTTTTCTCTTTCATGTTAACGTGAGGAAACTTTGTTTGGGATTTATTTATTCTGTTGTGACTGAAGTTGAAGGGTATGGTCCTGAAAATTGAAGGAAACGGGCACAAAACAACAACAACAACAAAACCCAGGCCGGCCGATCCCAGTGGTGCAAAGGATAAATGATGTACACCCGTCGGTTTAGCCCGTGGTGCAGTGCAGCGAGTTGCACGTGTGACCTTTTGCCGTGGGTGATTCTGTGCCACGGGTCGCACGTGGTGTGACCTGTAGCCGTGGGTGATACTGTGCAACGGGTTGCATGTGGTGTGACCTGTAGCCGTGCGTGATACTGTGCCACGGGTGGCACGTGGTGTGACCTGTAGCCGTGGGTGATACTGTGCCACGGGTCGCACGTGGTGTGACCCTGTAGCCGTGGGTGATACTGTGCCACGGGTGGCACGTGGTGTGACCTGTAGCCGTGGGTGATACTGTGTCACGGGTGGCACGTGGTGTGACCTGTAGCCGTGGGTGATACTGTGCCACGGGTGGCACGTGGTGTGACCTGTAGCCGTGCGTGATAGGCCTACTGTGTCACGGGTGGCACGTCGTGTGACCTGTAGCCATGGGTGATACTGTGCAACGGGTCGCACGTGTGGTCTTTTGCCTTGGGTGTGATGTTGTGCAACGGGTCGCGCGTGAGACCTTTAAGTGTGGATATTCGTCGTGTGACAAACCTGATAAGAAATAGGTTTTAAAACATTGACTCTCAGCTGCCAAATCGGGAAATTCCAGAAAAAGATGTTCTGGAGGACTGAACACACACACACACACACACACACACACACACACACACACACACACACACACACACACACACACACTCACACACACTGGCACCTTCAGGTGTTTTTTTTTTCAACCCTCCAGAATTTTTTTTTCTTCTGGAATTGTGTGATTTTATAAACCATTTTCGGAATTCTGAATTTATTGGGGAAAAAAACACGAAAATTTCTTTAAAAATGAAGGCTTTGGAAGGTCATCTTTGAATAGGGCTAACATTGTTACAAACCATCGCAGAAAAAAAAATGATGTTACATGAATGTTGACATTGACATGAATCGCCATTCAAATGATATTATGCGAATGTTGACAATGACATTAATCGACAAATGCAGTCCAGCGCCAGCAATCCAAAGGGAGTAGTCAAGGTCAAATCGTCAAGAGGTAACACACCAGAAGAGACACCACACCGCTGCCAAATCACTTTGGTTGTGTTCTTCAGTGGCGCCTGTTCTAATCCAACACACACAGGACACCGCTACTAAGCCCCCTACTGACAAACAGTGAGCGCCTTCTTGCAGAGCCGACATGAGTGAGCTCTCCTTCCGGAGGGCGCCACCACGTTTGTCCAGTGATGGTCCCCATAAATCTACTGATACCGGTGACCCAGACAGAGCCAAACCAAAGCCACAAACGTGGAGAAGCCATGGAAATTGAGGTCACCCAGACAGCAGGGTATGAAGGGCCACAGAATGAGATTTTCTTTTTAAATTCTGATCGATGGGAACGAGGATGACGAAGACGATGCCACGAATTTCTAGTTGCACAGTAAGGCGACTGCAGGAGGTGTGCTAACACTAACATTGAAAAAAAAAAGGATTTCCATGTTAGGTCTGAGACTGTACGACAAAAGCTGCACTCTACGCTTAATCTCCACATGTCCCGACTTCAACCAGGCCCGAGAGACACAGACACCCGCAGTGCTGGTCAGAAATCTCGAGCAACACTCCCAGAGACACGTCCATTAAGCGGAGGAAACTCGACTGCATGCAAACTCAGCTCGGAGTAGCATCCGGTCAGGGTAGAAAAATGTCACAAATAAATGATTCTGATGGGAATTGAACCCGCGACCTCACAGCCAGGAACCCTCGACGCCAACCACTTCGCCACGGCGGCTGATGCC
>JADBJO010002453.1:277500-295000 GCA_016801955.1 Conus betulinus
GTGGAGCGATGTGCCCGGTTAATTCCGATAACGAACGAGGCTCTAGCCTACTAAATAGTTCGCCGATCCTTCATGCGTCGGCGCTGACTTCTTACGAGGGAGAAGTGGCGTTTAGCCACACGAGATTGAGCAATAACAGGTCTGTGATGCCCTGAGATGTCCGGGGCCGCACGCGCGCTACACTGAAGGAATCAGCGTGGCTTTCTCCCTGGCCCGAAAGGGTTGGGAAACCCGTTGAATCTCCTTCGTGATAGGGATTGGGGCTTGAAATTGTTCCCCATGAACGAGGAATTCCCAGTAGACGCGAGTCATAAGCTCGCGTTGATTACGTTTATCTTTTATTTCAAAGTTATCCCTGTGGGAAAAGACGTTCAACTTTTTTTTAGTATTCATTATATATATATATATATAAACACAGACAGATGAATCGATAGATACATACATCTGTTTGGGTCTTAGTGTCCCCGTAACCTTTCTGCCCATTTGCCCTGTCCAACGGAGGAGAGGACTGAGCCCCAAAGTACACGACTGCGTAGGCTAGGTAAAAAACAAAACAAAACAAAACAAACAATGCTTTCTTTCAAGGTGAGAGCTTCCATGCGCCCCCCCCCCCCCCCCCCCCCCCCCCCGCCGCCAGCATTTGTTCCCCTGTTAGGGGTGCGGCGTTGTGCTGAAAGAGGATATCGGTTCCGAAGGCAGGCTGATGTTCCTGGTGGACTGTCGACAAAGTCGCGTGTTTTTTTTTTTTTTTTTTTTGTGTCTTCTTTTTTAGATTTGTGGCCAAGCTTTGTTTTTTTTTGCCCCCACCAAATATCCTTTCACTTTGTTAAGTCTCTCAAAAGGCTGGAGGATTTATTATTGAATTTACCTACACTTGTTTTCCTCTACTATTAAGTTGTTCAGTATGTAGGTATATATATATATATATATATATATATATATATATATATATATATATATATATATATATATGTATATAGAGAGAGAGAGAGAGAGAGAGAGAGAGAGAGAGAATGGTGTGTGTGTGTGTGTGTGTGTGTGTGTGTGTGTGTGTGAGAGAGAGAGAGAGAGAGAGAGAGAGAGAGAGAGAGAGAGAGAGAGAGAGAGAGCGTGTATGTGTGTGTGTGAGCGTGTGTGTACACCAAGTGAACTGAAGACGTTTACATAGCAACAGCCGCAGCAAAAATGAATGTAAAAATGCAAATCAGCAGTAAATCTAGACAGGTGTAAAGTTCTGACCATGTCACAGGGTGTCATCCATCGCTGAGGTTTGTTTCACCAAACTTACAGATCCCATTTCGTTTCCACGTTTCTTTGTCATGAAACTCATCAAGCACCAGCGTGTAATTACACACATCGAGGTGCAGGTTCTGCGTCTTAACTGCAGGAAATTGCAGCAGAATCTCTTCCAATGAGGAGCCATCATCAAAGTTTCACTGCTTGTGTCGTTGTAATCTGAAAATCTAATTCATTTTCTGTCCCATGGAATTGGAGATTACGTATGCAAACTCGAGGTAAATGAAAACGAAAAAAAAAAGGTAGAAAAAGGGAAAAAAATTGGATTTATATTCTTTCAAGACATATGGATCTCTCTCTCTCTCTCTCTCTCTCTCTCTCTCTCTCTCTCTCTCTCTCTCTCTCTCTCTCTCTCTCATTACTTTTTTGTAAAGGAGGCCAGATATATTGAGAAATACGTGCTTTCTGTTTTTTGGTTGAAGAAACTCTCTCTCTCTCTCTCTCTCTCCTCCTCTCTCCTCTCTCTCTCCTCTCTCTCTCTCTCTCTCCCTCTCTCCCTCTCTCCTTGACGGAGATTCTGTCTCTTCGTACTGTTTCTCTCCCCCTCTCTCTCACCCTCTCTCCTTGACGGAGATTCTTTCTCTCCACCCCACTCCACCCACCCACCCTTCTCTCTCTTTTTCAGTCGTTCTCCATCTCTTCCTCTCCCTCCCACTCCCTCTTCCTCTTTAATAGTTCTGTGCGATGCTTTCTTTCATATATGTATATGCAGGCGTCTTTCTTATGAGGGCTGGATGGAAAAAAAAACTGACTTCGTGCTTATGCGTTCCCCTCAATAATAAACATCTCTCTCTCTCTGTGTGTCTCTCTCTGTCTCTGTCTCTGTCTCTCTCTCTCTGTCTCTCTCTCTCTCTCTCTCTCTCTCTCTCTCTCTCTCTCTCTCTCTCTCTCAGTATCTTCCCTTGTCTGGCTTGCGACAAGACGTGCTTTTCAGCAGCTAGTCAGAATATCTAGTTGTTTACAACACACGCCTGTTAGAATTCCTATTGTAGGTCTCCCGTCAACTTTAAAAAAAATATACTGAACTGGGCGCCGCTGGACATGATGCTATCCTCGTTTAAAGCTGAAGGCAAAGAAAATCACACTGTCGCCATCCTCAGGTTGACTACGATTACCGAGCATTCCCCTGCCACGTTACTACCCTCACCGTCCCTGTCGGTGTATCGCAGAAAGTGCCCCCCCCCCCCCCCCCCCTCTCCTCCAAGGTAAACAGGGATAAGCGAAGGCTGAGGAACACAGAGAAAGCCAAGGACAGGCAAGTCAGCATTTTTTTTTTTTTTTCTGTCTCCGTCTGGTTTATTTTTGTGCCAACTCCGCCCAGTTTTGTTCTATGGTGCTGATAGTGATAGTGAGAGAAATTTGTTGATACTGATGTAATGTAGCCAACATTGAGCATCGTTTGCCTTCCTCTGTTCCGCAGTCTTTGTATGACCCTCGAAAATAAAGAACGGCAAATCGACATGAAACTGTGTGGCGCCGGTACACAATGAGTGACAGTGCTCGATGACTGTGAGGAAAACCGCGTAGAAAAAAAACAACAACCAGATTTTCATATGACTGCTGGGCGCAGAAAAACACCGAAGGCTGTGAACATGAAAGTGATACAACAGAATGTGATTCAAAATCGATGCAGTCGCCGGACACAGACCTCAAAACTGACGTGAATGTTAGAACATCCAACACATGTGGCACAAACAACACTCACCTCACTGCGCAAGGCAGCAATGTGCAAGTGCGAACAGAATCTTGTCAACAAAACAACATTCACACACGAATAATGGCAACTATAGAGGGAACAGGGGAGAGCTTGGACAATCTCCTCCGTGTTTGTGGCGAAGTTTCAACCAATCGCTTCTACCTGGAGCACAGATGTTGTGAAAGGAAATCCTCACCAGGACCCATCGTGACCGTGTGTGTTGTAAAGTTGTGAAGTGGACTATTACTATGTGTGATTGACAGTCCCAGTATCATTTACAAATAAATTCAATACCGCGATGTGGGATCCATGTCACGATGAACGTTTGTAACGTTCTGTGTATGTGCCTCCCCCCTTCCTCCTCCCCTACCTTTTCTTCCCCCACCCCCCCCTTACCCCGTTCCCCTGCCCTATTCCTCCACAAATCCCTTTTCGTGAATGGGTCTTAACAGCCTAAACCACAATAAAATCATTTGTATTCGTATTTCGTATTCTCTCTTTGTGCGAGCGCGCATGCTTGTGTGTGTGTGTGTGTGTGTGTGTGTGTGTGTGTGTGTGTGTGTGTGTGTGTGTGTGTGCTGCGTGCGTGCGTGCGTGCGTGCTTTGAATGTGTACTTCCTTCATGCTGTTCACAGACGGCACAGTGATCTGAATCAGGATGACCTGTTTTGAAACAGGAACAAGAGGAGTCCTCTTTCCGGCCCTCGTGTTACTCTTGCTGATGATTTGGTTAAAAACTTTTCTTTTTCCTCACATTTTTGAAAGGCGTGCTGTGCATTCCCAGTCCTTCCCTCCACCTATTTGGATCCCGATTCCATGCTCCGAATGTCACAGCTATTTCCGGTATTGATGCATTGCCTCTCGGAGTGTCGTCTGTTGTTGCTGTGGGCTCTGATGGCTTGGCTCTTCCTCTGACCATCTCGTTGAGGGCTTTGCTGCACATCCGTGTGGACCTTCCTCCGCCTATCGCTGCTCTGCTTGAGCTCAGGACGTCTGCCACTGTTGGATTGCCGTGCCAGAAGTGAAACATAGGATCATTTGATTCCCGCCGTCTTACGTGCCAGAGCAGGAGACCATACCATACCTAGATCTGAGAATGAATCTGAACCTAAGGGGGTGGCCGTTATGGACATTGTATTTCCAGCCGAAACTTCTGTGGACAGTGCTTTTCCTTGCGTAGTCCCCCCCTTGTTGATCTCTCTAGAGCGCCTGCTGTACTCCACGCATCCACTTCTCTCTTGATATCCGTTATCACCATGTCTCTCTTTGCTTTCCTGTTTCCCTTTGACCTCCACTTCGTTTCTGATGATCCCAGTCCCTGTCTGTGGACTGGAGTGTGTGTCTTTGCCATTTCTCCTGATCTTGAGGCTTTCCTTTATCACGTCCACTGCCTCTCGAATTTTCCATTTTCGACCAGATTTTCAGTTTGGGCTGATCTCCTTGCATCGTCTCCCTAATCCTGAAGTATGCCGAGTAACATTGGTTTTCCCCACTTTATGCTCCTTGACGACGGATTTCAGGGGTAGCTTGAACTTTGCTTGACGTCAGAGCTCAACATCGGTGAGGCCACCTAGAGCAGAAAGCTATTTCCACGTGTATTGGTTGACTTTGGCTTCCATCGATTCCAATACTCTGTTGCTGATATGGTGTATACGTATAGCCAGAACAGATCTGGGATCAGTATGAACTGCGGCACAGGACTTTGTAATTGCCAGGGAGGTCACATTTAGCTTTTTTTTTTGCCATCTGCAGCCTTTCTTTTGGAATTTGCTTGGTTTCATTGTCCGTTTTTGTTATGTTTCAGGCAGTCATCGTATACAGTCTTTGGCTGCTTTTTTTTTTTTTTTTTTTTTTTAAATCACAATTGTAATGCCTTGGTCGTCTACAATCCACTTGACTTTCTCAACTCTCCTTTCCGCTGTGAAAGACTCCGCGATGAAGAGGAAGAAGATGAAGAAGAAGTAAAAGAAGGAGGAGAGGAATATTGATATTGCCATGAAAGTCACAAACACGTTTTTGAACACAAAGACACACAAGAGTAGTCACATGAAGTATACTAAAATTAAATCAGCAGCAAACTTTCTAATTCATGAATATTTTTTTTTTCTTTCAAAACATTTGTAAAATGTATTTCATCACAACAGTCGGTTAATCTTCAGTAGTTACTTCTCTGCTTATTTCGTCGTTTTCTTTTTTTCAAATTATGTGCCCTTTGTTTTTAACTTTAAATACGAATTTTTCTTCTCAAGTCACTATGTAATGTTCGTTCATTCTGCAAGTAGTTTTGCCTTCCGTCTAGTTCTTTTATTCGCGATTTTACCATTGGAATATAAAATGCATTCTGAAACTGTTCGGCTGAATCTTTATTCAATTGAAAAGCGTGGGCCTATTCCTAGAAATGTGGTTGATATCTGTAAGCCTACCTGAGTGTCTGAGTTTTTTTTTTTTCTTTTTCTTTTTTTTTTTTTTTTTAAAGATTTTGAATTTTAATATCACCTTGGCTCAATATCAGTTTAAAAAAAAAGTATATGGATAATGATCGGCGTGCTCTCTTAAACTGGTCACATTTAAATGGTTCACATCTTTCATGAGCGCTTGTGAACGTGTAAAATAGTAGATCACAATGCGACTTTAGGGATGGAAGCATCTAAACGTTCCTAGTAAATCTCCTGATGTTCAGTGATTTGTTAAGTGTAACTGTTTATCCATAGGAAGAAGATGTCATTAATGATAACACATGATGTTATCATTCAATAATTTCCTGTCATGATGTCCCAAATGACTAATTTATTTAATTTTTCTGTACAAAAAAAAAAAAAAAAAAAAAAAAAAAAACCCACACATGAGGTACCACTGGAGATATCTGTCATACACATGTTTAGTTATTTGTAATAAACATATTTTTTTTTCTCTGTTGGCTAAGGTCTATTGCTCTTCCAGATCGAACGTTACCATCTTCATGTGCCTTTATTTTGGCTGTTATGTAAGGAATGTTCAATATCTTGTTCCCAACCACACCATATTTGTGTACGTGTGCGTGTGTGTGCGTGCGTGCGTGCGTGCGTGTATGCGTGCGTGTGTGTGCGTGTGTGCGTGTGTGCGTGCGTGTGTGTGTGTGTGTGTGTGTGTGTGTGTGTGTGTGTGTGTGTGTGAGAGAGAGAGAGAGAGAGAGAGAGAGAGAGAGAGAGAGAGAGAGAGAGAGAGAGAGAGAGCCTTTCTTTCCACAGGAAGAAAAATTGAATACATCATGTATTTAATCGTATGAAAGTTAGATGTTTCTTTTCATCTTTCACTGTAATATCTGTGGCCACAGAACGCTAAACTGGTGCATGAAGTAAGAATGTGAACTGGTTCCGACATTCTGCCTTGACGTACACAGAACCCCCGTCCCCCACTCCTCCTCCAGAAACATTTCCTGTCTCGTTTCGTTTTTTGTTCGCAGTCAAATACGGTTATATGACAAGGTAAACCATGTATCGCTTCCTGGTGGTTTATCTACACATGTTCTTCGTAAAATCACGAAGTCGTTTGATTTAAACATAGTTTTTTTCTGCATGTAAACTGAAAAAAAAAAAAAAATTCAATTTATTTGTTGAAATCCATCCATCGTTCCGGTTTTATGCAGCTGAGGTTCGCAGTTATCATTTTCATATGACCAAGCCTTTATTTCTATATTATTTTTCATGAACTGAGGTTCGCAGATATCATTTTCATATGACCAAGCCTTTATTTCTATATTATTTTTTCATGAACTGAGGTTCGCAGATATATTTTTCATATGACCAAGCCTTTATTTCTATATTATTTTTCATGAACTGAGGTTCGCAGATATCATTTTCATATGACCAAGCCTTTATTTCTTTATATATATTTTTCATGAACTGAGGTTGGCAGATATCATTTTCATATGACCAAGCCTTTATTTCTATATTATTTTTCATGAACTGAGGTTGGCAGATATCATTTTCATATGACCAAGCCTTTATTTCTATATCATTTTTCATGAACTGAGGTTCGCAGATATCATTTCCATATGACCAAGCCTTTATTTCTATATTATTTTTCATGAAGGGAAAAAGGACGTCCATGTGAGGACAGATTCACTTTCCGCAGTAATCAACCACAAGCACGTTTTTGTATATTCCTGCATCACAAATAACGAATCACACATAATGAACTTAATATTCGAACAGAGTTAAAAAAAGACCATGAAAACACATGAAAACTGTTATACTGAACTAGTAATGAGACCACGAGAAAGCAGGCTTTTACAATGTTGTTCATTTGAAATCTGACTGAGAGTGCAGTTTTGAAATGTTCCGGTTCCAACGTCGCTTCCGCATGGCTGGCTTCAGTTTGAAAGTCGTACAGGTGGGTTACTGAGCGCGCGCCATGTTCAAATATCGGGAGCAAGGATACAAAAGACGGCCTTTCGAACTGCCACTGTAATTGGAAGGAATTGCAGAGGAAGATGCTGCCCCCCCCCCCCCCCCCCCCCCCCTCCCCCACCCCCCCCCCCCCCCCCCCCCCCCCCCCCCCCCCCCCCCCCCCCCCCCCCCCCCCCCTCTTGTTTGAAAACTTGACATACTTGGTTTTGAAACGCTCCTTTCCTTGCTGTTGTTGTTTGGATTTTTTGTGTGCTTTGATTTTTGTTGTTGTTGTTGCAGTAGCAGGTGTTTTCAGTCGGAATAATAAGCTCTCTCTCTCTCTCTCTCTCTCTCCTCTCTCTCTCTCTCTTTCAGAGCTGTATCTTGTTAAGAAACCTGAGAAGCCATGCCAATGCACTACTGTATCGGGAATCTGGGCCGAAACTTGAAACTCGAAATCTTTAATGAGGGTGAATAAAGAAGCTGGAAGCTTTTTTAGAAGTCATGACTGATCTAAGCTGAAATGCCTTGAATAAGTAAATTGAGAAATTTCTTACTATGCTTTCATTCTGAGATGCCATTAGCAGGCTTAACCGAAACTGACAGGGATCCTTGGAAAACTTTGTCGGTACATATTGCGCTCTTAGACTGGATAATTTACAACAACATAAAACAAAATGAAGTTCGTCCTCTTTTCCATTTTTGCATAATGGACAAGTCAAATCTATCCCAGTATATTTACTGTTACGATACCGGTGTTCTGCTGTGTCTGAAATTCCCAGTCTAAATTTGGTCATTGTCAACTTCAAGTGTTTAGCTAAATCCATTCGTAGATAAAGTTTGACATCGTGTACCGAACAAAATGTCCGATACATGGTAAATCTATCACTATTTTTTGACATGAAAGTCCCATTCCTGCCACCTGCATGCAATCAATCTGCCTTTAAATTCACATAGAAATGATCTGTCATTTTGCACGCCTTGGTTTATCCAAACATAGCCATATCCAAATTGATATAATTTGCAACGGACATTTGAAGCCCAATTTCTTTCGTCTCTTGCATCTAGGTCGTATAACATCATATAGGCTTTCCGAGGTAATCTGTGATCATTCATTTTTATTAATTTCAACCAGTATCGGATACAGCTTAACACACAAAATTCAAAGAGATAGGATATCTATTGGTCTCCCCATAGACAAAGTCATTGGGTGTTCGCATTTCAACTCCTAAAAATTTCTTTAATGCAAAGAGGTGCACTTTTTCACAATGGCGGGCTGCATCATCTAGTCCCCAAAGCTCTGCGCCGTATAGAGCAATGGGTTGAACCTGTGAATCAAATAACTTCAACAATAAATCTAAACTAGTATTCTTCAAAATATATACAGTTTTCTCACAATGCAGAGCAGAGCTTTCTTTGCTTTACTTACCAGGTCATTGCAAGCCAATGTGAAACTGAGTTTTGTTGAAAACAGTATACCTAAGTATTTATAGGCATTTACGACAGGCATAACAGCATTATTATATGTCCAATTTTCTCTTGCTGCTAAGTAGCCACCTTTTTTCCAAACACAATTATATTGCTTTTGCTTAAATTCACTTTCAAATCAAGAGAAAGAGCTGCGCGTTGCAGACTGTTTAACTGTGTTCTGCAAACCAAGTAACTGTTTCTGATAATAGTACAACATCATCTGCTAATAACAAAATAAAGAGCTCAAAATAATCAGTTGTAAACATTGCACCATGCCTACCATTTTGAATTATTTCTATGGCAAGTTCATTAATAAACAAAGAAAATAAAACAGGACTGCACACGTCACCTTGCTTAACACCACAAGTGCACATGATGAAATCAGTTAGTTTATGTCCACACCGTATCTTAACTTTAACATTATTATACATACTTTTTATGCAATTGTATAAATTACCATTTATACCATTTTTAACTAAAATTGACCAAAGAATTTTCCTATTAATGGAATCAAAAGCCTTCTCAAAATCTATGAAAGCCACATATAATTTTCTGTTGAAAGAGAACTGTTTTTGTATGATAGCTAACAAAGTAAACATATGATCAATAGTGAATAGTTCTTTTTGGAATCCTGCTTGATATTCTCCAGTAATGTTATTTTTCCTCAACCCACTCTTGTAAACGATGATTAATAACTGTACTATAGATTTTGCTACTAATATTGCATAATGAAATGCCCCCTGTAATTGTTAGGGTTGTTGACATCTCCTTTTTGTGTACAAAAGAAGCACAATACTTTCTGTCCAACTGTCAGGAAATATATATCTTTTTGAAACAAAGCACTGAAAAAATGTGACAAATCTGCAACACAATCACCTGCATTTTTTTTAACAACTCTCCAATTATTCCATCCGGCCCAGCAGCTTTTCTAATCTTTATCTTTCTAATTGCTAAAATAACTTCTTCCTTTGATATTGGTCGGTTGAAATAAACATCATTACCATGAACATTCAATTCGTTCTCGTCGTCTGGTTCACTTTCTTTTTCGAGTAAAGTTTTGAAGTGTTCAAACCAGTTGTCCAAAGTGATATCATTGCTAACGTGTTTCCGTTTACATGAAAGTTTATTTACATTTTCCCCAAATTGCTTTTGATCATTCACCGAAGATAACAATTCATCTAAAAACGATTTGTGGAAATCCCTCTCTCTGCGCTTTAACAAATGCTTATACTCTCTACGTGCAGTACAATATTCCGTCTTCAGAATATCCTGTTCGACGGGATATTCTGTAAAGCTTTCTTAAATTTTTTCTTTGCTGTCTTATATTCATTCACCAGTCATCTAATTTATCATTATCACCAATTCTGATCTGCCTATTCATGCATTCAGCACTTCGTTTAATTCAATCTTTAAATATAGACAAAGCTTCGTCAATATCATAATCGATTAAACTTACAGCTAACTCTAACATTCTACGAGATTCCTCAGACTGCGTTGAGTCAATAAACACCGGTGACGCATTATTGTTCCAAACTATCCTATTAAATGTTTGTTTCTCTTGTTGTGATTTCATACTGTCATGCTCTCCCGAAAAGGTTAAATGTAATTCAAGTGGTATATGATCTGAATGAAACATATCACGAATATTAAGTTCACAGAAAGATTCAAACATACCAAACATATCACTCGACATTAAAAAGTAATCGTTAACACTACTACCTAAATCTGAGATGTATGTGTGTAGCAACCATAGCGGTCGCCATTACATGCACCATTCAGAATACGTAAATCAAGTAGTACATAAATTCAACATAAGTTTACCATAGCTATTCAACACTTTGTCTTGAGATTTCCTGTTTGTGTTGATCGAGCTACTTGCTTTTAATGACTTAGCAAAATTTTCACTGCATAAATCATTTATATTTATATCGGCAGTTCAACTGTTGAAATCCCCTGACAATCTGCCAAGCATTCTTCCAAAAGACTAATGCCATTGTTTACATCCAAAAAAGAATAAAATGGTGACCCTTCAGGCGGAACATATACACACATATACAACATATCCTTCATGGTGCCTAATACAGCTCTGTCTATGTGAAAAACAATAATATTATTGTAGTCTACGTCAACAGAACGAACAAACGGGGCATACACTCTCTTTATTAGGCACACAACTCCACCCGAAAAAACGATCATGTTTAGAGAACTTAAAAGCAGGTTTACAAAAAATTATGTAATCAACAAACAAATCTGATTGAAATGTTTCTATAAAGGTTTCAACCAGACAAATTATATCAAAGGTACGAACATAAGAAAGGAAATCTTTATGTCTTAGTTTAGGAAGCAGCAGGCCGTTGACATTTCCATTGCAAGACTTTAAAATGCTTAACTGAAAATGCACGTGCGTTACAATCGGAACCAAGCTGACCTGACACAGAATGCGTTCCTGAACTTTTTTTGCACGGCTGCACGGCCTGTACCCTGGTTGTTCACACTTTCCTCTCCTGTCTGTGACTGACAACTTCACGAGCATTCAACATACAGGCACGTGCATTGTCAGCCACATCACCGCTCACAAATGTTTCCGCAACCGGTGTCCGTTTTTTTGGTTGCTCCCTCTAAATTAAATGCAGAAATAAACTATTTACAAAAACAAAAATTTGAAAAAAAAAACACCTCCACAAGAAGAGCGGCCGATATCTTATTTGATATCTTTCAGGTTGCCCTCTGAGTCCACAGAAAATTTAGTTCCATCTATTACAAGATGGTCGAAAACCACAGACGTCTTTTTTGTTTTCTGCTCTAGCTTTCTTCAAATGTGGCAGCAGTTTGCGTCTTACTTCCCTCACCCTGAGAAAAAATCTTCTCCAATAAAAATACTAGTACCTTTTAGTTTCCCTCTTGCCCTGAGTATGTCCACCTTGTCCTTGAAGAAGGTACAGCACCCGATTATTGGAGAGTTGGGCCTCTGGTTCAGGCGATGCAGGCGGTCAAAACGAACGTCTTTGGCCAGCTCCAGCCTGTCAGTGAAGAATTCCCTGACCGCAGCCTCCAGGTCATCTGCCGTCTCCTTCTCTGCTTTCTGAAGTCCTAGGATGATGATGTTATTTCGCTTCGACCTGCATTCCAAATCGTCGGTCTTCCTCTCCATCTCTTCAATCCTCTTCTCCAGGCGGACGTTACTCTCCTTCAGTGCGGCATTTTCCTCTCGTAGACGGGTGCATTCTTCCTTCATGCTCTTCATTTCCGCATGCAGCCCTCACCGCATCAAACTTCATGCTCAGCCGATGGAGCATGGACATGACATCGTTGGAACTCTGATCTCGGTTCTGGGATGAAGCAGTCGGTGGTGTGTCTCCAACACTAGCACGAGGGGAACGTGATGACTGGGATCCAAGTAGTGATTGTTTCGTGGAAGTACGGGATCCTGGGGTTAATTCGACGTCGCCGCATTGAAACAACAACAAACTCCCCCAGAAGAAATACGTGAGGAGGAAACCACACACGACACCGGTAGTCTTGGTTTTCAATGTCAGTCCCAGTCTTGGTCATCTTGATTTGCGCGTTTCTTCATAAATGCCATAAAAACAAAAAGAAAGAGTCCACATCGCTGCCTGAAAACCAGTGTTTCTGAAGGCATGGCACCTAATGTCAATCTCTGCCACAGATGAAGCAACAACAATGCGTATAACGCTTACCGTTGGCTGATTTCGTCAGACGCGATCGCAAAGCCTGCTCACCGGCTGACTTCCGCTCCAGCTCCCCCGAGAGAGAGAGAGAGAGAGAGAGAGAGAGATTCACCTGTCATTACATTACACTCCATTAAGCAACACTAAACAGGACTAGTATTCTTCACTGCAGTTCACCACACAACGTTTGCCCCGTACGCCTACCACACTGCACCACTCTACAGTCTGTGTCAGTGTTCTCATCTTTTTTGTACTCCCAGTTCTTATAGAACAGGGAGTACTTTACAATGGGAACGAAGAAATGCTGTCTGTGTGTCTGTCCGTGGTCAAAATGTGTTCCACTCGCTCCAGACAAAACTTCTGGGCCGATCTTTCTGAAAATTTGCAGCTATGTTCATTATGGGTCATTGATGATGCCTGATGTTTTATTTGATCAGAATACCCGTTACTAACGGCTATAACGGCCCAAAACGGTTTTTCTTCTTTATGGAATATCTAGAAAATGATAACGAAGAAAAATGACGTCAAAGCTTCTTTGCGTCATAAGCCGAAGTGACGAAATACATTATGACGCATGTTTGATTGTGACATCGTATTCAAGATAAACTGGGAGCACGTTTATATGCTTTGCATCTTGTTTTACTTTATCATGTTGCTTGCAGCCCTACATACTTGCACTACAGTGCACATTCCAGACACTCCTGTTTTTACACAGCGCTGCACTACGCTGCGTTTCATGTACTGGACTGTACTGCATCACAGAATTGTTCCCTGTACCGTCGCCATTGTTTTACCTTACCCATGTGGTTCCCCCTTTTGCGCCGATGGAAAAATGATGTTCATCTTCAAAACTGTTGGTATAGCTGATGATACAATAATTACTGTAAAATCACAATGCACAGAAGCTATCAACAAGTTGTATATGTTGTAGAGAGAAGCGGTTTATAAATTCCATAATGTTTTCATTATTTTCTTTTTTGTTTGCATTTTGCTACTGTTTGAATTAAGAGAGAAAACGGATAAACGAAGAGTTGAATCAGAGTATTGTATATTGGAGTAACAGCGAATAAGGGCAGAAGGAGACCGGTCTCCGAGCTAGTTATTCTAGTGCACATCTTTTGTTAAAACTTATACTATTGATATCTTGTGATCAGGGTAGGACTATTTGCATTGTGCTTTCTAAGGTCTTTTTAAGATTAGTTGACAAAGTCAGTAGAGAAGTTTTGTGAATGAAAAAAAAAAAAAAACACACACCAGTGTTACATTAGAGTGTGAGTTAAATTAAAATGTTTTGTAACATATGTCCGGTGAAGACAAATCTTGCTTTATGGTTGATAGCGCTCTGATTTTCTTCGCATTTTTTTTTTCTAGCATTCTTGAAGGTGAAAACGAGTACACTTTATTATTCTAACCTTTTGTAGGTGATTTGAAAGTTGAATTAGAGAAGAAAATTAGTACACTTTGTTATTCCAACCTTTTGTAGGTGATTTAAAAGTTGAATTAGAGAAGAAAATTAGTACACTTTGTTATTCCAACCTTTTGTAGGTGATTTTGAAAGTTGAATTAGAGAAGAAAATTAGTACACTTTGTTATTCCAACCTTTTGTAGGTGATTTGAAAGTTGAATTAGAGAGGGCTGTGAACGTGGCTTTCCACCTTTAAACAGAGAAGAAGCAGAGTATCATCTTGAAGCACTTGTTTTCAAAACTGTTCCACTGTCAGAAGTCCTCAAATGCTCACACACTGGTATCAACAGTATTGACAGGTACTCTCAGTAATGGAACTTTAATGCAGAAAGATAATAACGTCATTTATTTGAATAACCAAGACATGAACCAAGTGTGCACTTACAAATGATATTCGAAGTACTGAAAGAGTCAGTGATAACAGTTATTTGGATGTGAATCTTTACCGCAAAAGTTGACATACAATTGCTCAGCTGGAGTTGTTTGACAGGCAATAAAGAAGCCTTTCATTTATTGAAAGGATGCAATGGCACGTAGTTACCTTTCGATGTTATGACTGAATCAGTTTGGAGTTTAACACAGTGGTTGTGAATTTTCAGAACATATTTCCAAAATGACACACTGACTGCTGCGATTCATTTCATTAATTGATATTTAAACTGAAATGTAAGCACCTGCTTTTATGAAGTTGTACAAGTTTTCCATGGATGTTGATCTATATGTTAAACAATTTTGAACATTTTTTTCATAGTGTCTTCCTTGTGTTAGCAATACGCTAGAAGATGTTGATTTGAGAGCCTACGTTCGAACTAAGAAAACATTATGTCATTCAGTTTCATTAAAAAAAATGAAGTCAAAAGGTATTTGTCTAATGCTAACGTTCACATCCGGTGCACAACAGGAAAACAATAGGAACAAAAACATTAAAAACAAGAGTAACCGATGTATGTCAAATCTTGTGTCTTAATTGAACCGTTTTTCAACAATTTCTTTTGAGAGTATATTTCTTGCCTTGACAATACACGAGAAAATACTAGTCTGAGTACCTTCTGTTGAACTAAGAAAATATTATGCTCCATTCTTTCATTTCAAAGATAAAATCAAAATGTTTCTGTCCGCTGCAAACGTTCACATCTAGTGTGTAGCTGGAGAAGACCGACAAAAAAGAAAGTACAAAACAAAATTAGCGCTGAAAACACCTTACTTATCGCTTTTAAATATTTCTGTTTTTTCCTGTGCGACTTTGCCTCTCACAACCGGCAATGAAAGTGCTTTCTGAAGAGTACTGGTCATTCTATCATGCCATTATAAGCAAAAGAAACCGATGATAATAACATTTACGGCCAAGACATCAGACAATGGAGACCTGCAGACAATAACAATGGAAAGCGACAGGATGCCACAGAAATAAAGCAGCAAGGGAAATGGCAGAGATTTCCTGGGAATTGGGAGACGAGATAACGGACGAATTTGGAGAACTGAAGACCAGTTTCTGTTTCATCAAGGAGGCGTCACTACGTGCGGACTAGTCCATATACGCTACACCGCATCCGCTAAGTTTTTGAGACCACACAACGCATGATTTTGAGCTGATGGATAAATGAATTAACAACTAAGATGAGAGAATTGAAGAAGAGGGTCTCGTGGCTGCGACTTGGCAGATGTCTGATCTACGCATTAGCCCAATGCGCTGGTCAGACCTTGAGTGCCTACCTAACATTGGTTGTCTTTTTTTTTTTCCTCTCTGAAGACCAGAGATGATGAAGAAAGTAGTGGAAGACAATGGTTAGAAAACATACAGATGGCAGCAGTCTTGGACGTTCACCTAGCCATCGAATGACTGGCTTCGGGAACTTAACGGAAACCTCACCTGGGCTGTGGACAACGAAGATGATCAGCTGAATGTTTTCTTAGCGATGCAAACAGCTGGAAGAGGAAAATGGACAACAGCTTCGCACGAGACAGAATCAGAGCCATTGGATTTATGCTCTCTCTCTCTCTCTCTCTCTCTCTCTCTCGTTTTTTTTTCTCTGTCTCTGTCTCTCTCCTCTCTCTCTCTCTCTCTCTCTCTCTCTCTCTCTCTCTCTCTCTCTCTCTCTCTCTCTCTCTCTCTCTCTCTCTCTCTCTCTCTCTCTGTAGTCTTTAAATGTGTACCTCCTCCATGCTGCTTCCTTACGGCTCTGTGAGATCAGTCAAAATATTTTGTTTAGACAGACGTGACACCTACATCGTCTCATATTTTTGCAAGGATTTGATTTTTTTTTTTTTTAATCTGGAAGGTATGCTGCTTGATCTCCGCCATTCACCCCATCCAGTTAACCCCGATATCATGCACCGGATGTCACAGCCAGCCATTCACCCCATCCAGTTAACCCCGATATCATGCCATTCACCCCATCCAGTTAACCCCGATATCATGCCATTCACCCCATCCAGTTAACCCCGATATCATGCCATTCACCCCATCCAGCAAACCCCGATAACATGCACCGGATGTCACAGCCAGCCATTCACCCCATCCAGTTAACCCCGATATCATGCACCGGATGTCACAGCCATTCCCGGATGGTGATTCACTGTCTCTTGCCGTGTGGATTGTGGTTGCTGTGGCTTCTGGCGGTGTGCCTTTTCCTCTAGCGAGCTGTTTCACATGTGTGATCTCGTTGAGGGCTTTGCTGCACATCCGTGTGTACCTTCCTCCGCCTATCGCTGCTCTGCTTGAGCTCAGGACGTCTGCCACGTCGTGGCAGAGTGGAAACATAGGATCATTTGATTTCCCGCCGTCTTACGTTCCAGAGCAGGAGACCATACCTAGATCTGAGAATGAATCTGAGCCTAAGGGGGTGGCCGTTATGGACATTTCATTCCAGCCGAGACTTCTGCGGACAGTGCTTTCATGCGTAGTCCCCCCCCCCCCCCCCCCCCCTTGTTGACCTCTCTAGAGTGCCTGCTGTACTCCATGCTCCACTTCTCTCTCTTGATATCCGTTATCATCCACCTCTCTTGATATCCGTTATCACCATGTCTCTCTTATGCTTTCCTTTGGTCTTTGACCTCCACTTCGTTTCTGATGATCCCAATCCCCTGTCTGGGGGTTGGAGTGCGTGTCTTGTCTTTTCCCCCGATCTTGAGGCTTTCCTCTCTCATGTTATTTACCCTCCAGCATGTTTCCATTTTCGGTAGGTTCTTGGGCTGGAATGATCTTCCAATGTCGTCTGCCTGGCTGTAAAGCATGGTTGATAACGCTGGCTTTTCTCACCGTTTACTCTTCGACGACGAATTTCAGGAGTTGCTTCAACTCTGCTTGCCGACAATGCACGATGAAAATATTTCTTTCCTAATCACAAACTTTCAAGTGGCATGACTTCAAACAAAAGATCTGATATAAAGTGACCAGCTTGCTTCCTTCTGAATAACAGTGTTATTCCAATACGTATAAATCTGATTCCACTTCTTAATGCATCCATTTCCCTTCTTGTTCAAGTCAAACAGCAGTAAAATACAAAGATGACGAATC
>JADBJO010002453.1:305000-313224 GCA_016801955.1 Conus betulinus
TCTCTCTCTCTGCCATCCAGAACAGGTTCTTTCTCTTCAGGTAGTGTAGACAGCACTGAAAAGAAGGCAAGGTAATGTTAGATAAGGTAATGTTGCTTATATCACAGGCGACCGCAAAGGGTCATAACTGCGTTGAAGTCAACTCGCAAGTTATTAACACACCCCACCCCCCCCCAACAACAACAACAACAACAACAACAAAAAAAAAAAACAAAAACAAACAAACAAACACAAAAACCCCAAACAAACCAAAAACAACAACAACAACAACAACAACAACAACAAAACACATTATCGCAACCCATAAAATGCACCATCTGAAAGCGCACCAGAAATATGGTTTTAAAATCTTTCCTCGGTAAAATCCTAGATCAGATGAACAATGTGGATCTCTTTCGAAACTCAAAGATCACATCAGGTGGGACATCTCTGAACAAAGTTTTCATGGAGTCTGCCGTAAAATGTTTATGCCCCACATCATCCAAGACCCAACACTCTAAAAGAATACGTTTCATTGTGAGTGGTACATGACATGGAATGCACCACGGAGTTTCTTCTTCACCTTTTGAAAGATAAGAATGGGAGGAAAAGGAGGCCTCTGTATAGACGACTGAGGTATACTAAAACTGTAACTCAAAAGGTGGATGAAATCAAGACAAAACACACATCAGTCGAAAAGACAGACTGCTTCTCTTGTTACATATTTTGATATCATTTTCATCTGTTTTGTTTCAGTCGTCTACTTCTATTTCACACGGAAATAAAGACAAAACACACATCAGTTGAAAAGACAGACTGCTTTCTCTTGTTACATATTTTGTTTTAATATTATTTTCATCTGTTTTGCTTCAGTCATTTACTTCTATTTCACACTGACAGGCCTCACAGATTTTCCTGCTGATTAGGCTTGTTCGAGTTTGACCAGATCGGATGTGACGCAGACTGTATTTGCCGGCCATGTTGCAAGCGATATCTTGTTTTGTGTTGGCAAGAAGATATGGTGAGATTCCAAATGTAGAGATTAAATCTTTGTTTCCCAAAGAATTTCGCTGAAAAAAAAAAACCATTTTCTATAGGAAGAGTAAGAAATTTTTTCCCCCCCCCCCCCCCCCCCCCCCCCCCCCCCCCCCGCCCCCATTTTATTTTGTGCTTATCTTTTTTCTTGTCATTTTTTTTTTTCATTTAGCTGTTTCAGTGGCATTTCACGCACCTGCATATCTGTGCTTGGTTTTTTGCGTGTATGTGGTGTAAATGGTGTGTGTGTGTGTGTGTGTGTGTGTGTGTGGTGTGGTGTGTGTGTGTGTGGAGAGAGAGAGAGAGAGAGAGAGAGAGAGAGAGAGAGAGAGAGATTTAGCTTTTATGGTCAATAAAGAAAACAAGATGGGTATACTACCTTATGTGAGATTCCTCCATCTGTGAACGCTCGTATCGGTTTCCTAGCAATAAAACTAAAATAACTAAAACTGTGTAAGCATCCACAGAAATACACTGTCTACCAGCCTCCCTCCCTCGCTCCCTTCCTCCCTCCCTTTTCCCCTCTCCCCCTTCTCTCTCTCTCTCTCTCTCTCTCTCTCTCTCTCTCTCTCTCTCTCTCTCTCTCTGTCCTTTTCTCTTTTTTATGTCTCTTTGTCTCTGTCTGTCTGTCTGTCTGCCCCCTCCCTCCCTCCCCCCTCTGTGTGTGTGTGTGTGTGTGTGTGTGTGTGTGTGTGTGTGTGTGTGTGTGTGTGTGTGCGTGTTGTTGCGTGCGTGTGCGTGCGTGCGTGCGTGTGCGTGTGCGTGTGTGTGTGCGTGCGTGCGTGTGTGTAACGATATGAGATGGGTGTTTAAAACCCCAATATGCCATTTTTGGCATCCCTCCCCCCCCCCCCCCCCCCCCCCCCCAACTTTTTTTTTTTTTGCTTTTCACTTTTTTGTTTTTCTTTCTTTTTTTTTTTTCTTTCTTTCTTTTTTAAACAGTGGAGCCACCATCCTCCTATTTTTCCCCACTGTCATCTCCCCCCCCCCCCCCCCCCCCGCCCTCTCCCCCTCCCCCCCCCCCCCCCCCCCCCGCGCGCTTGAAATTGACTCATACTGCGAAAAGGAGGAGCTAATACCCTGCTGTGTAACACACGCAGCTCCTGATAAAGTGTAGCCTGGGTGGGGTCCATGTGGAATATATTTGTACCTTAAAGTTCACCCCCATCCCCCTCCGCTCCCCTCCCGCAGGTCCAAACATTCCATGAAACCCCTCCTTGAAACGAAAAGCAAAAAAGAAAAAGTTGTAAGGGTGGCAGCTGGAATGAACGAACGAGGGGTTAATTAAAGGAATGACACACGGCATTACACAGGAAACGTACAAGTCGTCTTACGGATCGGCGCATTTATCAGACGAGGCTGTCCTTAAACCGAAAAAGAAGTCTACGAAAAGGACTTGAAAAGAGAAGCCGGGAAATGAGACAAGTATGAATGCTGTGTGTGTGTTGTGTGTGTGTGTGTGTGTGTGTGTGTGTGTGTGTGTGTGTGTGTGTGTGTGTGTGTGTGTGTGAGCGCGCGCGTGTGTGAACGTGCGTGCGTGCGTGTATGTGTGTGTGTGTGTGTGTGTGTGTGTGTGTGTGTGTGTGTGTGTGTGTGTGTGTGTGTGTGCTCGCGCGCGCGCGCAAAATGTTCGTGACCACACATGCAAACCCTGAAGCTTGCCACTTAAAGAATACAAATTAAAACAGCTTTACTTCACAAAACTGTCTGCATATTTACAAAATAACGCAAAAAAAAAAATCAAATACACACGCACATTTATACATCCTCCTGGAAATGTATTTAGTTATAAAGAAGGATAGGCAGGAATACAGCCAATTAGGATCTCCCCCTCGCCACACCTTCCTTCCCCCTCCCCCCCCCCTCCCCCCGAAATAATGAACAAAAAATTATAGATAAAATGAAAAACATGATCATGGACACCTCTTTTTTTTTTTTCTTTTTTTTTTTTTAAAGTGAGAGCCTGTCATTGTTGAAACGATACAGGTCGGAAAAGACAAGAGGGAACAAAGAAAAGGAAAGCGGACACACAAAAGGGGAGGAGGAAAAATAAGAACTGGGGAAGCTGAGGGGGATGGGGGGTGGGGTGGAACTGGGTATCAGCTAGCTCTTAATACCCGTTCTTCTTCAAAACCTGATGCAGTGAGAGAACACGGACCATGTCTTTCACAAGACACTGACTGACATCCCCCCCCCCCCCCCCCCCCCCCCCCCCCCCCCCCCCCCATTTTCATCTGATGAAATTAGAACTAAGCACACCAAACAAAACATCAGTAATAACTTACATTGTTACCCACAAACCTATTTGTGTCTACATTATTTTTATTTTATTTTATTTTCATTTTTTTTTTTTTTTTGCTCGATGAAATTCCATAACCTCTTTACGACAAGACAAATGTAAAAAAAACGTTCTCAATAAAGTCCGAACTGTTAGAACACTTAGAACAGTGATTTTTTTTTTTTTTTTCGTATTTCAGTTTCGTTCTACATCATGTTTGTTGGATAAATCTTACGCAACACTTCCCAGTGAAAAACTCTGAGTCTTACTACTACTACTTTGGTAGTTTCTTTAGCCCTCGACCATGCATGTTTGTCTAGGACGTTATCACATTGTCTTTCCCAGAAATAACGAGCCGTTGGTAGATTTATAATGCTGTTATTTGGAAGGCTGTGCATTAACACAGTGTTCAGCACAATCGTAGCGGCTTGTGTCGGATCTCGTTTCTCTCTCTCCATTGATTCCATCCTCAGGGGATAGACTTGATAAGGACGTGGTATTCAAAAATAGTGCTGGCCTTGCTTAGTTAGCCCTGTCAATTTCTGTACTTTTTCAAGAGGTAGAAACCTATGTTCATTCTGATAGGTCATAGCTTTTATCTATTCGATGCCTCTATTATGTCACTTGGGGGAAAGTACCGTCTTATTTTCATATTTAATACAACAAAAATGTTTAAAAAAAAATGTAACTGTAAATCACCATTTCATACCTTACTTTTGTTTACTTGTTTTCTTATCAAGATATGCAAACATGTCCTCCCGGAAACATTTTCAGTTCTATTGGTGATCTTCATATCCGTTGCCTTACTGTTTACCTTGAAATAAAAAAGTGTCCCAGTTTATTAGTGTACTCAAGCGTCACAATGGGATCAGCCTCCAGTTTTCATTTTCTTAAGCGTGATGTAGTCCACCCATCCATTGCAAATTCAGAAACTTCTGGAACTGAAGCACGTTAGTTATATTCTGACCAAAGTCGACTACATTCGATTTGCAAAATCTTTTATTTTTTTTAAAAATCTTTTCAGACGCTTTCCTGTTATCAAACGTTTACTGCCATGCAAATCAACATAATACGGTGTATTATTTTGTGCAGTACTTCATCTAGAAGACCGATAGACCAATCACATAAACATGTTGACTTTGTGAAACTGTTTTTCTATAACAACCACTTTACCTGGTAAGAAGAGATCTATCTTTTCCCGTTTGCTCTCCATATTTTTCATTTTGTCAAGCTTATCAACATCCTTAAGCATCTTATTGGTACATAAAAAAAAGACCAGAACTTCAATTTTGTCGACTGTTGCGAATGAAGATCTGGTTCAGTGCCCATTAGTAAAGCTTTTGTTTTTCTAAGCTTACAACCTTAGGCCGAAGAACTTTTCAAAGGATGACAAGATTTCTGATGATTTTAACATAACATGTTAGCGTTTGAGAGACAATGCCATGTCACCCGTCACTTAGTTTATTCTTAATTTTAGTTTATTCTTAATATGAGAACTTTCACTGCGAGAATGACAGGAATTTTAATGACTACAACCGCAGTATTTTGAATCACAATGGCTGGTAACTCGACGGTAAACACAAAACGCCAAAGGTGAAAGCGGGCACCTTGTCCGATTCCGCATTTTAAGTTAAAAGGCTTGGATATCCACCCTTCATGAGTTATGGTGAAGATATTACCATTAAATAATTAAAAAAAAAAACCAGGTGACTGTAGCTCCTATCATGAAATAAATACATCGGACCTTGGCTGAAATGACAAAACTGAGCACACAGAACAAATACAGAGACAGCCCCTACTTGTTTTATTATTTTACCGTTTGTTGTTCCCTGCCTCATTCAAGATTTCCTTTTATGTTACCATTGGTTTAAAACAGACACCTATTAGAAAGAAAAAAAAAAAAAAGCGGTCCCCAAACCAAAAACATCGAATTTTTTTTCAGCAGAAAACTCCTTGATGATTAAAAGTAAATATGAAATGAAGCAGAGAACAGTAAACAATAAACAACAACAAACTAGTAGGGTAAATCTTGTTTCCAACAAAAATAAACACACACCCATCACTCCAAAGCAATGCTGCTTACGACACCGAATCGCCTAGCAGATATGGCAGCACAGAGAGCACACAGAACAAAGCAGATACGACAGCACAGAGCACACAGAACCAAGCAGATAAGACAGCACAGAGCACACAGAACAAAGCAGATACGACAGCACAGAGCACACAGAACCAAGCAGATAAGACAGCACAGAGCACACAGAACAAAGCAGATACGACAGCACAGAGCACACAGAACAAAGCAGATGCGACAGTACAGAGCACACAGAACAAAGCAGATACGACAGCGACAGCACAGAGCACACAGAACGAAAGCAGATACGACAGCACACAGAGCACGCAGAAACGAAGCAGATACGACAGCACAGAGTACGCAGAACGAAGCAGATACGACAGCACAGAGTACGCAGAACGAAGCAGATACGACAGCACAGAGCGCGCAGAACAAAGCAGATACGACAGCACAGAGCGCGCAGAACAAAGCAGATGACGACAGCACAGAGCACACAGAGCAAAGCAGATACGACAGCACAGAGCACACAGAGCAAAGCAGATACGACAGCACAGAGCACACAGAACAAAGCAGATACGACAGCACAGAGCACACAGAACAAAGCAGATACGACAGCACAGAGCACACAGAACAAAGCAGATACGACAGCACAGAGCACACAGAGCAAAGCAGCAGATACGACAGCACAGAGCAAAGCAGATACGACAGACAGCACAGAGCGCACAGAACAAAGCAGATACGACAGCACAGAGCACACAGAACAAAGCAGATACGACAGCACAGAGCACGCAGAGCAAAGTAGATACGACAGCACAGAGCACACAGAGCAAAGCAGATAGGACAGCACAGAGCACACAGAACAAAGCAGATACGACAGCACAGAGCACACAGAGCAAAGCAGATACGACAGCACAGAGCACACAGAGCAAAAGCAGATACGACAGCACAGAGCACACAGAACAAAGCAGATACGACAGCACAGAGCACACAGAAACAAAACAAGGAGACATCCACGTAGTGGAGATGTTTCCTTGTTTTGCTCTGTGTGCTCTGTGGGGATGGATGGATGGATGGATGGATGGATGTATATATATATATATATATATATATATATAACTAATAAATTCCAAGGATAAGTACCGAGCACCATTTCAGCAACTTACAGAGCAGCTTGGTGTTGGAATGACTGCAAGAAATATTGATTTGCTTCTTAGGTGGCACCTTTGGTTAGTTTTTGAAAACTCAAACAAACATACTATGGTATTGCACACCAGCCTTTTTCTGGTATAGCATTCTTCTTAAAACCGAAAAGGCAGAGGAGTCAAATTACCACTTTCCGCGGTCACTGAGGAGAAACAATCAGGTTTCGAAATACCGGTATCTGACCAGGAGTTATATGTTAGTGAGCTTCCTCCCATTGGAGATGGTCTCCTGCTTGGGAGACTATAAGCTTGCTGAAGGTCATTTTGAGAAGCATTTATTATTCCCATTCACCCACTCAAGCACTGTCAGTTAGGCAGAATCAATCTACCACTGCAGATATGAAGGCTTATCACCCCCTTATTTCTACAATCTAAGACATAATTTCAAATCTTTGCCAAGTCATTACTATAATGATGGAAGAATTGCTAACCTCTGCACCTGTTTTGCCCCCACTACTTAATTGTTCAGCATTATATATACATATATATATTAAAAATAGGATGGTAAAAGGAAGTTTTAAAATCAACAGGTCTGTTTCGAGCGCTCGCTCTCCTCAGGATCATATATATTCATATATATATATATATAATATATATATATATATATTATATATATATATATATATATATATATATTCATATATATATATATATAATATATATATATGAATAACATATTGTTATTATTGTCCTCTTTCATCCAACCTTTTCTAATCTGAAAAAAAAATGCTCGGAAGTCCTTTCACCTGCTAAAATAAAAAAAGAGAAAAATTAGCATTCTTTTTCACTCCCTCGGTCCAGATAATTTTCATTGCAAGTTGAGGTCCTTCTGGCTTCTCGGTCCGTAACTGCTTCTTTTTTTTCAGGCTTAGATATCGTTTCTGCACCACTACTACATAGGATGGATTGCTGGCAAAAACAACAACAAAAAAAAAAAAACAAAAAAAAAAACAAACAAACAAAAAAAAACTTTGTCATTTCTTCCCACAACCTTCACATTCACAGTTACACATGATTTCTTCGTTTGGATGTCAGTGATTTTCCATTCTCGGTGTAGAAATGACCGATTTTAACATCATAACGATCCCCACCTACGTGTGTAAGAAGCATCGTTAGAAACATCATGTCAATGCTTCTCTGATAAATCGTTTATTTCTGTGACGAATTTAGTATCCTTAAAAAAAAAAAAGAAAAAGAAAAAAAAAGCTTCTGCTACATTTCTTGGTATCCTGGTTTCCTCACTACAATACCTGCGTGTCATGCTGTCGTGAAGAGTTTTGTGGTCTGAATGAACGCCTGTCAGCCCCCGTTTTTTCCGGCAATCTCACACTTTCTCGAGCATAGCGAGAAAGCGTGGAAGAGCGTGGGAAGGAGGAGGGGGCGAGTGAGGGGGGGGGGGGGGGGAGGGGGGTGTCTCCACACTTTTTTTTTTCTCTTTGCGAGAAAGTGTAGGTTGCAACAACACACACAACAACAAAAAAAAAAGGTGTGGTCTTCCGCTTGCCGCGAAATCTCGCAAGGTGTGGAGAAAGTGTGGGAGGTCTCCTTTTTTGTTAAACCGTTTTTTTTTTTTCTTTTTACTTGAGTTGGTTTCAGAGAGAGAGAGAGAGAAGACGAGAGAGAGAGGTGAGAGAGAGGAGAGAGGAGGAGAGAGGCGGA
>JADBJO010002454.1:0-10000 GCA_016801955.1 Conus betulinus
GGGATGGGAGAGAGAGAGAGGAGGATCGATACCCGGCAGGCAAAGTTCAAACGATGAAATTAGTAGTGCAATGGAAAAAAACCCGGAGGAATATGCAGGCTGAAGAAAGATTAATAAAACAAAAACAAAACAAAAAAGAAAAAAAAAAAACAAACAACACAAACACACCCAAAAACAAAACACAACAACACACAAAAACAGCCCCAAAACAGCGGGGGTAGCAACGACTCTGGATGGAAATAAAAAAGGAGCAACACCAACACCCAAAATGACAACTTAGAATTGAACTAGACAACAGAGGGCGAACTGAAAACTGTAAATGTACAGCATGCAGCCTCATGATCACTGTCTTGACAGATTTTTAACAACTTGGAGCAGTGAATAATTAGCAAGGGAAGTAGTAGCGACGGCGTTTCCTTAAATGGGGGCCCGATTCACTAGACACGAATAGAGGTTTTGAGTATAAAGTAATGAACCGAGTATAGGGAGTAAAGATTGAACCGAGTTTTGAGAACCACCCCCCCCCCTAGAGGAATGAAAATTGCATGAAGTACACCGTTAGTAATGAAACCGAAGTGTGGAGTAGTGTGGAGATTGCATCGAAGTGTATGGAGTAAGAACCGAGTAAACGAGGATGTAATGCAACCGTAGTGAACCAAGCAGGAAGTAATGGACCGAGTATGGGTAAGTACGGGTATTGCAGGGTGTGGTTAAAGTAAATGAATTCCCGAAGTACCATAGTAGTCAATTGAACCGAGCGTCCGAAGTAAGGAAACCGAGTATGGGGGTAATGAACGGGTGTGGAGTAAAGCAACCGATGGATTAGAGTAATGAACCGAGGGAAGGTAATGAACCAGATATGGGGGTTGATGTTAATGAACGGGAGTATGGGAGTGTAATGTAACCCGCATGGTGTCGGATAGTAATTGAGATCCGAGTAGTATGGAGTATAATGAGCCGAGTGTTGAGTAGTATGAAACGAGTGTGGAGTAATGAGCAAAGGACCAGAGTCATGAACCCCCTGGGAGTAGGAGAGGTAAGTATGAACCGAGTATGGAGAATGAAACCGAGTAGGGATACTGGCGGGAAGGAGAGAAGAAATTCGTGTGACATTCAAATCGATGGGTCCTGTTTTTCATTTTTTTTATCTGATTTAAATTTGGCGTGACCGTGAATGCGCAATTAAGCCATCGAAAGTGTGGGCGTGCGTTGTCGCGTGCGTGGCGTGCGTGCAGTGCCGTGCGTGTGTGTGTCGTGTGTGTGCATGGATGAACTGAACTGAAGTCTGAACGAGGTTTGCCCAGAAAGCAATCCTGTGGCCACCGCATTCAAGGATTGAAACACAGAGTCTTTGCTTTTCGGGAAAAGCGACCCCAGTTCCCTCCCATTAGCCGGTCAGTCCACCCCAGGTCGTTATTCACGTTTCCCCCCCCCCCATCCATACATCAGTCTGTCCATCCAAATGTCACACGAATTAATTAAACAATCTGGTTGGAAGGATCAGAACACAGAGGTGTCCCTTTTTATATCGTGGCTATAAAGACTCGGGCCCGTTCTAATACTGGGGACATTTACGGGACCCCAATGAACATGTGTAAACTGGTACCTAACACACACACACACACACACAACACACACCCATTCACACACACAACACACAATACACACACACGAACGCAAACACACACACAACACAAACACACACATTTCGCACGCACGTACAAACAACAACAACGACAATGGCAACGGATAGCGGGTTAGCTCGGAAAATGATGAGATAGGTATTGGTTACTTTTTTTTTTTTCTGAAACCCGTATGGCTTTGTTTTTTGAACAGCGGTCCCATGGGTGTTTGAAATCGCTATCTACGTGCACGACCGTGCAGGCTTGCGTGCCCGAGTCCCTTGCGTGCGTGAGACTCCCCCGTAGGTGAGGCCCGGTGAATCATGTGACGCTGTGTGTGTCCTGTTGTACGTGAGGTGTGTGAAGGTGGGGTGATACCCCCTCTGTTGGTGTTCTGTGCGTTTCTCTCCCTTTCCCCTGTGTGTCACCCTGTATACCAGGGTGTTCTGTGTGTGCGTGCTGTGTTGTGTGTGTGTGGTGTGTGTGTGGCGGGGCCAAGTTACACAGATGTTCCGTTCCGATGTTGTCCATAGTTACCCACCAAGGGCCACAGATAAAGACCAGAACTCTTGTTGTTAGCTGATTCCTCGTCAACAACTCAGTTTTTTCTTTTTTATTGTCAGTGGTTGTAAATTCATTGACTGACTCCCCAGGTATTGTGTGATGGATACAGATCCCCCCCCCCCCCCCCCCCCTTGTTTTCCCCTTTGTCGTTTTTTTTTTTGGCCTTTTTTGTTTTTTTTTTTTCCCCATTTTTTCGTTGTTAGGGATTTTTCCCCCGCGGGGGGGCGGGATGTTTGGACAAAATCTACAGGGGTAACCTGTACCCCCCCCCACGTCGTGGCCCCACCCCCCCTGACACCCGGCTACCCCCCCTGACGTTATTTGTTTTTTGAACTCGCCGCATCACACACAACCCTTTTTTTTTTTTTTTTACACACACTAGCCACACACACACACTAATTGCCGACGCAAGCAAGCATTGAACGAGTGCACGGGTGCATTTAAAAAAACCATAAGTTCAAACCTAAACAAAAACGTACCCCCCCCCGTGGTTAAGAAAAAACAACAATAATGTAACCAATACAGTCCATAATTTCCATCCGCTAAACCCGCCTTCACTCGTTTTTGCTGTATTGCGGACGTGTTCTGCCCCTGGTACGTTTGTTGTTTGTTGCCCCCTCGTTGTTCACAGTCCGATGGACCTTGTGATTTCCAAAGACCGAGCCCCCATATTGAAATCATTTTCAACCTGAATGTGGCACCACAAGCCCAAAACAACCACTATCCCGCAGAACCACATACATTCATATAACAATCTTCTAAAAACACTATTCAATCCTGGTTGATTATTGCTCTTAGGTTGTGTGGTTACTTGCTTCATGTATTACTTCAGCAAAACGTGTGGTCTATTACGTGATGAGTATCCCAGATTGGTAAACCAAGCCTCATCCATCAATTTGATTCCCCCTGATTGCCCTGTGATGAACTAAAAAGGAACCAGAAGAAAGAACCCGAAGAGACAACTAGAAAAGAAGAAAGAATAAAATTTTTGTAAAGAATAAGAATAAGGAACAAGAAAGAAACAGAGAAGAAATAAAGCCACAGTGCACAGATCAATTGCGTATGGTCTCTTCTGTGATCAGTCAATCGTGCCTCTGTCGTCACCAATGTAACCTGGTTTCCGGGATAAACCTACCCATGTTTCTTACTATAGTAACCCCCACGTCAACACCAACACTTAACCCACACCCCACAGCGCCTTCTCCTTATCCACACCCAAGAAAACCACTGCCTTTCTTTATCCCCCAGAAACCTAAGATTCCACAAGACTGTGAATGTGCCGCAAAATAATACTCAAAAACAAGAACAAAATAGTGGCTATGTACACAACAAACGCACGCACGTCACACGCAAACGGACAACACACACTCGTTCCACATTTTTCATTCTTATTTTTATGGGGACTCTTTACTATTGGACTAACCGGACCTTGGTGACATCTACTCAGCGCAAAAAAACCAAGGCAATCACAAGGAACAATAGTACAGCGAGTAGGAAACCCTACATTTTCAACAATGCACGGTCCTGAAATCGAAATATCTGGTTTTTGCTGCCTCAAAGAAGTTTGTTACTTATTCCCTGTGTTGCACTGCCTAAAGGGACTTCTTTACAGTACCACCATTTTCAACTCGAATTTCTACACACATATGCTAGCAAATTGCTCTTCAACATCCTCTGGTGCCCCTCTCCATCACCCCCGTTACAACACACATCGTATGATATCGCTTAAGAGAAGAAGCAGAAACACACAACACACCACACACCCCACACCAACACAAAAAAACACACCAGACAGATACACACACGAAACAAACACACACACCATGTGTGCACATGCAAATCTCTAGATGCACACTACACACGCTACAAACATACACTGCGCACAAGCCGCACATGCACACGCCACACACAAAAGCATGCAAACACACACACATAAACCTAGCGCATGAACACTCGCATACACACCGCATGCACGCGCGCGCATTGGCGCGCTACATACATTCCACACACACATACAAACACAAGTCACATACATCTAAAAACACAAGGATGGCGGGCGCATACATACGCGTGTGCCTGTACAGTTGCATTCTCATACACGCATACACACAGACACACGCACGCACAAAGCACACACACTAACACATATAGACATCATCACATTACACATGCACACATAACCCTCCCCACAGACACCACACACACACACACGGAGAAAACCAGTAATCAGTACCTGCGGGATGGGCCTCCTGTCTCTCATGCCTGACGTTCAGCCTGTAGGCCAGACGACTCCACTCGTCCCCCAGGTCCTGAGCTAGCTGCCTCAACGTCCCCTCCCCCAGCACTCCCTCTCCGGCATCACCACCGCCACCCGCACTGGACTGGGGTCAGGCTCCACGTGGTACTGGGAAAGGTCAACATAGAGAAGGGAAGTGACTCACAGAAGTAAACAGAGAGAAGGGAAGTAACTTACCGCGGGCACTGAAAAGGTCAACAGAGAGAGGGGAAGTAACTCACCGTGGTACTGAAAAGGTCGACAGAGAGAGGGGAAAGTAACTCACAGAAGTAAAACAGAGAGAAGGGAAGTAACTCATCGTGGCACTGACAAGGTAAACAGAGGGAAGGGAAGTAAACTTACTTATGCCTATAAACTCCTTAGAATGCCTCAACAGCAGATTTGGAACAGGGATTTACCTCTTCAGCTGGGGCCCCGTGTCATTCTGGGTGCCATCACTTCAGGAGCTGAGCATGTGGCTGCACACCAAAAATTCATGCACCAGGGCCTTATGTAAGGAGTCGAGAAGTAGAAAGAAACTCCTGGAGAGTGTGGCAGCAGACAGTCCTCAGAAGAGAAGCCCCCCTTCAAGTGTTTTCGGCCCTTAATTCCTGACACTCTAGGGGGGTTGGGCCACACCCGGTTCATGACTCCGGATGACTACAGACTAGCGCGATTCGATTGATTCTCCTTGTTTTCTTTCTTTCATATGGCCATCAAGGTACAAGCCAGGTGGTTTCAAGCTGACAGATTAAAATCAAAGGGATGAGACCGTTTTGGGAAACCATGCGGAGCGTAGATAGGGCCACGAATGAGAACGAAGACCTGATATGTGACGTCAGGTAGTAGTTGCCTGAGAATTCTGAAACATCATAGACAACCTGAAGAAATTTTCAATATCTGCTACGGTAATCCAATTCATGACAACTCTAAAACAGAGTATGGGCAAATTGCAAGTGCACCAACTTAAAATCCCAAGCCTTATGCAGATACATCAGCCATCAGTCTCGGGATGTCACACTCACCTTTGGAATGTCTACGTCCACTTCAAAAATGACGTCAGTGTTGTAGATAGGGTTGACGCACTCATCGTCACCAGCTCGACGTAATTTGGGGTTGCGGAAAATCTCGTACTTCCTGATGACGCGCACTTTGCCCCGGTACACGTCGAAAGTTCTTCTGCAGGTATCTGCCAGACAAAAAAGAATGAGATAAATTTTTAAAGAAAGAAAAGACTGTGATCAGACTACAGCCCTGATAGTTTGGTCTTTTTTTTTTCATTTGTAATCTGCAGTATGTATGAGATAAAAAAAAAGGCCTAATGAGACTATACATTGCTGGCAGCCTATATTCTTTCTCTAAGGCAGAAATGACACTGTAAACGTATGAAAGCAGAAGGACTGCAATGATTATCAACACACTTCTGCAGCCTTACGACGAGTCAGACACATATCCTGGCAATAAAACTGCACGAGACTCGTCCATCCCCCGGCGCAAATCCAACTCTGACCCTTATCTCTCTACCTTCTCCCCCCCCCCTTCCCCCCTTATCTCTCTACCTCCCCCCCCCCCCCCCCCTCCCTCGTCCTTTCCATGCCTTCGGTTTTAAATACAGAACTCCATGGTTCCCACGGCTGTCGATGAAGGATTTTTTAATGTTTACATTTTGACGTTGTTCTTTTCATCCCCCCCCCCCCCTCTCTCCGCTACTCCAACTCCTTCCATTTGAAATCCCTATTCAATCATTTTTCATTATTATATGACCTCTTCAACAATGCTTATTTTACCCAGTATTGATTGATGGATTCACTTACCAATATCCTTTGTTAGTTTGTTCTTGCCCTGTTTGAAGATGATCAATGTGTTGAGGCATGTTATACCAGTGGTTTGCTACGTCATGTAGTGGCTGCTCACTTCAACATCCATTTTCATGCTCTGCAGTGTCTGGGTGTGTGCCTTAATACAATTCCGGAGATACAGACAAGGCCCAGAATGGAATATATATATATATCTTCATTTTATGTGCGTTTATTTATATATATATATATATATAGATATATCATATATATATATATATATGCACATAAAATGAAGATAAAAGCATCAGGCTCATAAAATTCTTCCCAATATTTCGACCGAACCGGTCTTCCTCAGGGGACTGTGTGACAAGACTGAGGCCAGGTATCAAGTCATCAACTACTGAAAACAATTCAGATGTTCTCGCATTCGTGAACTGTTCTCTTTTTCCTTTCTTCTTCCCTTTCCAACCCACTCCCCGTGGGTCCCCGTCCACCTCCCCAATTTCACCAACGCTCATCTCCCCACATGCAAAAGTATAAACAGAAATAATACATTTTGATGCATGCCCCCTCAAATGCCATATAATCGCGAAAGTGAAAAGACATGTATACACATAGCAAACGGAAGACAGTAATCCAAAAGCAACACACACACACACACACACACACA
The DNA here is from genome assembly GCA_016801955.1 of Conus betulinus. Lineage (NCBI taxonomy): Eukaryota > Metazoa > Mollusca > Gastropoda > Neogastropoda > Conidae > Conus > Conus betulinus. The sequence continues at coordinate 6,931 of JADBJO010002454.1, forward strand.
CACACACACACACACACACACACACACCACGCACACACACGACTAACACATTCCCATGTCCACACATCCATATGCATGTGAACACACACACAGGCACACAAATCTGCATGAGTAGGAACTAATTTAAACATCATTCCTAGCAGTGTCTAACGCATGCGCATGTGTCTGCCATACACGAGAGCAGGCCTCACACACATACCTGTCTGTGCAGGTTCAAATCACCACCTACCTAGTCAAACGAGCAACAAACCTTCCTGCAACACCAGAGAACCAGAAGAATCGCCAAACCGTAAAGAGGGGGTGGGGGTGGGGGGGAGGTTACCTCCGGGAGGGGTAGGGCTTAGCGGAAGGGGGAAGGGAGATCAAAACCATCAATTATGGAATGCAATTAAAGCTGTATATATTAACGCACTCCTAAACGGTGAATAAGGTTAAAATCTGTAATAACTGGAATAAAAGGTTAACAAGCGATAAAATCAATTCATGTAGGGTAAAACAGCTTTAAGTACTTCAAGATAACACGCCAGAACAATGAGGGGAAAAGGGGAAAAGACGTAAAACCAATCTGTATGGAGTAAAACAGAGCAAGAAGACATAAAACCAAACCATACAGGATAAACGAAAAAAAAAGATACATAAAAGCAATCCAAGTGGAATACAACAATAGAAACAAGCATAAAAACTAACCAGTACACCATTTGGGAAATTGGGGGGGGAGAGTTAAAAAGATCAATCCGTGAAGAAAGGCCAGAGCTAGTTTCTCTGACTGTTTAAACCCAGAGGTGAGAGAGTTTTCAATTTGGTTATCCAAAAGTTTTCTCTTCTTAATCTGGAATTCAGATTTTCACTGTACACTTTCAATAAGAACATGTAGGAGTGGCTCCTGTTAGTCTGGAACCGAGTGTTCATGCACCGACTGATTGGAACCGGCGCCGTGCACGGGGTTGGGAAAACAACAGTAAGTAGAAAAAGGACCTGCCGTCGTTGTTTTTGCTCACCAACGTCAACCGCCTTGCGCCAAACCATAGTTTTGATGAGGGCTGATCCTGTGCCTGACGCTATGCGCAGCTTCGAATGTGATTGTTTTCCCAAGCCCGTGCACGGCGCCGGTTTCCTGCCAGTCGGTGCATACATACTCAGTTCCCGTCGGTGCATACACACTCAGTTCCCGTCGGTGCATACACACTCAGTTCCCGTCGGTGCATACACACTCAGCTCCAGACTAACAAGAGCCACTCCTACATGTTCATTTCTTTGACACGTTAATGAAGATACCAGGTGCATATGCATCAGAATGAGGACTGTTTCACCAACCTGCTTTCTTACATAGATGGCAAGCCGAGATGACACACAAAAGACTGCTCAAATTCGCCAAGATTGAGACCACAACACATAACTATGGGGCATTTTTTGCTCACTTGGACACAGGTGTTCAGCTTCATACGAAAGCGCGGAAATGTGCGTCTGAAATGATACCTGTGTGTCCTAACGTGTGTTGCAAATTTGTCTGTCATTTTAATGTCTGACTGCAGATAGATAATAAATGAATTAAGAAACAACTAGAAATGGAGTTCAACTTTGAATGAATAAGGCCTGCACAGGTGTAAAATATCACACCAGTGATATCCTTTCGCTATTGATAACCTGCGTAATTGACAAGTAAATTCGGTTCAGTTGATAACACGTGTCGGTATGAAATCTGTGCGATTGTGACACGCCGAGTCGTATGGCCTTGTGGGATCAATCAGGTTTTGAGCATATCCACGTGCAGTCGTGTTACAATCACTGTCTGGGTTCAATAAACACCCCATCACTACAATCATCTACACCCTTTTAATGCTCCCATACCACAATCACTAATACCCCAATCTTCATCAACATCTACTAATCACACATCCTATGCACACTCACGCCACAGTCACCATCACCCCTATTTTCAGCAACAGCCCACCTTACCATCTTCCTCCGACTCCCTCCCCTCCCTTCCCAGCAGAACAGCGATCATAAGAAGTAAAGGGAAATTTTCTTTATCCCCTTGACAGAGAGCATGTGACATTAACAAGGAGTAGTGAATGCCTTCAATGTGAACAGTGGAGTTGTTTCCTTTGACGGAGAGCCCGTCATGTCAACAGGAAGCAATGAATGCCTTCAATGTGAACAGTGGAGTTGTATCCCTTGACGCAGAGCATGTCAGATCAACTGGAAACAATGAATGCTTTCAATGTGAACAGTGGAGTTGTATCCCTTGACAGAGAGCATGTCAGATCAACAGGAAGTAGTGAATGCATTCGGTGCGAACAGTGAAACTAGCCAAAAAGGAAAGACACTTATCCTTTCTTCTCTGGATTATTGCTATGAGTGATGAACGCACGTTACTGGAAGACTGCACTGAATACGTTGCAGGCTAACCAAAGCATCATGAGAAAGGGCGGAATGGATGCTTTACCGTGCTGTATGCAGACACAGTACGCGATTGACCACTCACTTGTTGACCTCGGCCAGTTGGAAGGAGGCGTGGGTGGGCAGGTTGGAGTTGTAGGGCAGCTGGATGAGGTCGTCGTCATCGTCGTCGCCGTTCTGGAACCTGAGGTTGCCCAGCACCTGCAGCTGCAAGGTGTCGCCCTCGCGCAGGCTGGCCACGTGATCCTTGCCGTCGTGGTTCGCCTCCTCCGTGTATCCCTCCGCCCGCATGGCCCTGTCCGCGCGCTCCTGGGCCGACGTGGGCACCACGTTGCAGCAGATGTCGTAAGGGTTGTCAAAGCTGTGGACGTCAATCAAATCTGTCAGTCATAACTGTGCAATTGATATTGATTCCATTGTCCTCGTCAACGCTCAAGGTATGACCTGTGCGACGGTTTAAATGTACATACATGTCAGCGTCGTCCTTAAATCCCTTTTCACAAACTTTTGCTTATTTATTTTGTTCAATTATTTAACGATTTAGTCGTAACCCCTTCACCCAGAGATTGCAGAGGGCTCTTTCAGTACAAACAGCTCCTTTTCCTTTTGTAAGTTTTGTGTTTGTAATTCACTCTTTTCTTTTACTCTCTTTGACCGCCTTTTTGCACAT
>JADBJO010002454.1:15000-17500 GCA_016801955.1 Conus betulinus
GGGGACACGGCAGGGTGATCTGGGACCCCGTGTGGTGTGGATGTGGGTTACTGTGTGTATGACAGGGAAGGGAGGGGGTGTGGGGGGAGGGATGGAGAGAGAGAGGGAGAGAAAGAGGGAGAGAGAGAGAGAGAGAGAGAGAGAGAGAGAGAGGAGGGAAAGAGAGACAGAGACAAAGAGAAAGAGGAGTGGGGGGGGGGGAAGAAAAAGTTAAGGACAGAAGCTAAAAGATAAGCTGAGAGATAAGACAGAGAGAGAGAGAGAGAGAGAGGGAAGGAGGAAAAGAGAGAAGCAGAACTGAAAAATACAAATAGAGACTTAAGAAGAGAAGAGAAGAGAAGAGAGAGAGAGAGAGAGAGAGAGAGAGAGAGAGAGAGAGAGAGAGGGGGTGGGGTTGGGGGTGGGGGGAGGGGGCGAGGGGGGGGAGGGGAATAGAGGCAAACAGAAAGAAGAGAGTTACATACAGAGAGAGAGAGAGAGAGAGAGAGAGAGAGAGAGAGACAGAGACAGAGAGAGACAGACAGACAGACAGAAAGAGTGTGTGGGGGGACAAAGGGAGATAAGGACAGACAAAATTAAGAGCAATTATGGAAACAAAAAATGAATGGAAAAAGAAACGTGTACGTACACACATAAATGAACAGCCGCGAAGCCACCGACAGAGAGAAGTTAAAAATACTCGCCAAACCCTCAGGCAATATCCAAGAAAGTATGCACACCCCCCCACTTTCCCGCCTTCTTTTCTGTCTGTTTCTCTCTTTTGCCAAGTTCCTCTAACCTCTTAACCCCATCTGTTCTTTATATCCATGACCAAGAACTAAGGTTTCACCCTCTGTCCATGTCCCCCCCCCCCCCCCCCCCCCCCCCCCCAAACCTCCAACTCCCTTCAGCCCTCTCCCGAACCCTCCGTCACCCCCTCCCTTCCCCTCTTCTACCCTTTCCCCACTACCGCACATGGTCACTGGCGGTGAGGATACTGACGTTGATGTTGCTGTCGAATTGTCCAGTTTGCTGGCGTACCACTCCAGGTGCAGGATGGGCGAGGACGTCAGCAGCTGTTTGCCCTGAGGACCATGGGACCGGAACTCGCTGACGTTGACGGAGTCAACGGGCTGCACCTGTTCATGACGTCATAACATTCTTACGTGTATTGTTCATTTTTTTTTGTCATCGCACTCATACGTTACACACACACACGCACGCACGCACGCCGAACGCGCACGCACGCACACACGCACACACACACACACAGAGTTTTCACATTAAATGCCTCGATTTTCTTAAAAACGTATCTGAAATATCAAGACACACACACATACACGTCCAGAATCACACCCCCCCCCCCCCATCCCCACACAAACACACTTCTCTCCCTCTCACCTTAAATACCAGTGCCATGTGCTTTGATTTATATGTTTTGTCATTTGGGACACTATGAGAATTTTTGGAGGACGGCAGTGACTTTTGGAACCAAGGGGGAGGTTGGTCTGCACTCATTTTCCAGAGGTGAAGGGGGGAGAGTTGCAGGGTGAGATGAGGGTGTGCTTAGGCACGTGCCCTTGCTCACCCGTCAGAGTTGTTTCAAGCGTACAGTGATTGTGGCATCTTATACGCTTCATGTCAGATCTTGGGCCTACGAACCAAACTGCACTAAAACAACTGGACAACGTCGCCATATGTCTGTACGTGTGCCTGGACAGTGAAGCCAAAACACCATGAATGAAAACACACCCCTCTGTTCTCCCCCGTCACTGCCGCCTTCACCTTCACTACATTTACTATAACCAATCAACATTCATGACTCACTTAAAATCTACCTAGGCTGTTTTCAAATGTCTTCTTCAATTGACTGATTAGAACTCAGAACTGAACTCTGAAATCTTTAATTGGAAAGCCACCGACCTGTATACAATGGGTACACGTTTGCTGAGAATGAAATGAAAATGGGTACGGGTCGTCAGCAAAAGGAAGTAATTTCATTCCAGAAACACACAAGCAAACAATCGCAAGTGGAAATAATTCAAGGACACAAACCAAGATAAACAAAAATATTTTCACTTGCATTTGAAACAAATCACAACACATATTCAAAGATCTAGTTTCCGTTCTGACTGAGAGAGAGAGAGAGAGAGAGAGAGAGAGAGAGAGAGAGAGAGAGAGAGAGAGAGCTTTTCTCTCCAAATATTCACGTTTCAGTCGCATATCTGGCTTACTGACTAAACAGTATAAGACACATTCGAGTGTACACACACACACACACACACATACACAAACACATGCGCGCGCACACACACACACACACATATATATATATACGAGACCGCACGTGCGTATGCTCGCGCACGCACGCATGCACGCACACACACGCACACACACACGTACACGTGTGTGCGCACGCACGTGCGCACACAAACAAACACCTGCATCACTAGCTGAACTTTCTCGGAGAAGGTGTTTTTCGGTACGGTCAGGACTACCCGGTGGTCATACGATGACGTCA
>JADBJO010002454.1:22500-55000 GCA_016801955.1 Conus betulinus
CTCTGAAAATGACATAATGATAATGATGACTGCTTATAGTGCTACATCTCGAACACTTAATGGTGCCCTTTGTGTTTCACATAAAGTAATACGGGGGGGGAAAATATTCAGGTTCAAAAACAAATACATCTCCAGCAATAAATGGTGCTCTTTGCGCTTCATATGAAGTTATACAGGGAAAAAATATATGACTTAAAACACAAAGATTTCACAATGATCTTTTCACAACGGAAATATTGAGAACAAAAGGCTGTGCCACAATCCCAAAGAAGCGTTTACACCGCGCGTTCTACCGAACAATTACTTTCACAAACATTCCATATTCAGGTACCCACATCTCTCTCCCAAGCAGTCACAGCACAAGTACTCAACCGAGGAAAAAAGGAAGAGTTCAACGCAGAGAAAGTTTCTATCGAACACGAATGTTTGTAATGATCTTTGGAAAAAATACAAGAAAAGTGGAATGACGTATTTGGCTGTAATTTGGGGGTGTATATTGATCTGCTGTCAGAAGACCATAGATTTGGAGATGGGGACGCTTTGAGGATGGAAATCAACCAGGTAAGCAGAAGAATCCGAGAAAAAAAGCTAGAGCTCAGCAGTGACAACTTGTCGTCTATTCTAGCTTGACAAGAGAGCTAGTGGAGTATTCGAAGCGGGTCAGCATGATCATGCTGAGGACCAATCTGGCGGCGCGCTTCTGAACACGCTGTAGTTAGGAAAACAAACATGCATTGGGCAGCCAGAGAGAAGTGCACTGCAGTGATCTACATCTGAGAGAGCAAAACAACGTATTTAATCTTAATTGTAGGGTAAGCGGCACATGGAACCGAACGGACTCTGCTGTGGACTATAGCCCTGTCAGGGGGTCTTAGACAAGATGGAACTCTATGTAAGCTGACAGCATTTCTCTGCTACATACTTGCGAGAGACATGTCGTCATACTGTAACGGTACCACCTGTTGTATCTATCATAATCTCATTATCGAGCATGCACTTTTACTTTTTCGCTGTTTGTGTGCTCTCGTTCTTGCATGCGAGACCTCGACTGGTCTGTAACTTCCCAGCATGCTTTGGGCGCAATTTGGGATTGAGCGGAAGCGAGCCTCCACGCATCAATGTATACAAGTGTCCACAATACAATCATCCAGTTCCTCTCTAAATACTGTTGTTCAGCGTGTTTATTGCAAGAACTTTGTTTGTCCTGAGTTCGCATACAATCCCCTGCAAACTATTACGTAGTCATAGCCTTAGACACTACACTACCTATCTTCTTTAATGGAAAAAACTCCAAACAAATAAAGAAGAAAAAGTATACCCAAAACATCATCAGCCACAGTAGTGAAGACGTGGTGTTTAGGTCTATGACTACGGCGGCGGAGGGGGGCGGGAGGGAGCGGAGGGGGGAGGGGGGTGGGGGGGTAAGACAGGGCGCTCATTGCAGGTTCGAACCCCGAAAGTTGGAGGATTTTTCAACCCATGCCGGTTCCTACCCGGTGTTGTTGAACTGTACTTGAGGTACGCTGATTGGGAAGACCGGAACCACACATACAGTCGAGCTTCATCAAAGTCCGCTAAGCCTGCACATCTCAGGACATTATGCCCCCATTTCTGGACCGGCATCGCATCGAGAGTCTGTCTCTCTCAGGGCTCGATATGCATTAGGAAAGGGATCGTGGACTACAGCCCTGTCAGGGGATCTTAGACAAGATGGAACTCTGAAGCGTCACCTTCGTCATCAACATCCTCATTCTTTCGAACAATCGTGTGTTTATCTATATATCTCTATCAATCAATCAATCAGTCCATCTATCTATACTATTGTTATGGAGAACATATATACACATAGAGGGCCTACTATCCACCTATCGTTCTGCCTATGTCTGTCTATCTATCCATATAGACAGATCTCTCTCACATTGTTTTCCCCCCCCCCCTCTCCCCCCCCCCCCCCCCCCCCCCCTCCCCTTTCCTATCTCCGTCCCCCAAATCCTCCTCTCTCGCCAACTTTGAATTACATGTGTGGATAAAAAAATCGCTCCATGCACTGCTTATAACCGTGGAAAATACAAAATAAGACACAATGTACAGACTCTCTCTCTCTCTCTCTCTCTCTCTCTCTCTCTCTCTCCTGTGGAATATACAGATTCACACACACTGAGAACTATGAAAAAAGACCCAGATCTTCCATTCACAACAGTGAACAGAATGAAAGTTCTGTGAATTTATTTTGATACCAACGAGATGGCAAAGAACACTGATGAAAACTGGAATGAAAGAATCGATAAAATGAATAGTATAATAAATAATTGGAAAAGGAGAGATCTCTCCATTCAAGGTAAAGTGATTGTTATAAAAACGTTTCTGATAAGTCAATTTGTTTATGTAATGCAATCTATTGGTCTTCCGGATGCAGTGTTGAGTAAAATTAATACAGCGCGTTATACCGATTTCTATGGCAGAAAAAATTCAGTAACAGGAAAACATTCGAGAAAGTGAAGAGGAAAGTAATGGAATCAAACGTAGACGAAGGTGGTCTGAACATGATCAACATGCTTCAGTTCCAGAAGCTTCTAAACTTACAATGGATGGGTAAATTATATAACGCCAAAGAAAATGAAAACTGGAGGTTGATCCCATTGTGGCATTTGAACAAACTGGCAAACGGGGGTAATTTCTTCAATGTAAACACAAGGACAAAGGATATGCAGGGTATTGATAGAATTGAGAATGATTTCTGGAAAGACATATTTGCATGCTATCTAGACAACAAAACTATAAGTAAACAAAGTGAAATAACAGTGGTAATTTCCAGTCACAGCTTCTCTTCAACAACTCTCTCATTAAATACAAAAATAAAGTAATATTCTTTCCAAACTGGCACAATGCAGGAATTGAACAGATGAAAGATATAATCCATCAGAATGAACATAGATTTCTGTCTCTTGAGGAAGTACAGAACATGGTTGGGCAAAGCAAGGCTAATTATTTTTGAATATAATGCCCTTATTAACTCTATTCCCAAAGAGTGGATTCAATGGTTAGAGAGAGGAGATCCTTGCTCAAGCTGGCTTGATTGTGATGCAAAACATCTCAATACAAAGCCAAAAAACATCAGGAAAATGTTATCCAAAGACAACGTAACAAATTTACCAACGGCCCATTATTTCTGGGAAAGGAATTTTGTTACACCCTAGACAAACAGGCCTGGTCTAGGGCTAAAGAAACCACCAAAGAAGTGCGACTTAGAGTCCTTCACTGGAAAGTGTTACATAATATTTACCCTACTAATATAATGTTAAACAAAATGAAAATACGAGAAAATAATCAGTGTTCATATTGTGTTGATAAGGTGGATTTTATTGAACATTTTTTCTATAATTGTCCAGTTGTAAAGAATTTTTGGAATTTCATTGAGCAAAAAATTTATGTAGACACAAATGTTAAGCTGACGTTGTCAGTCACTGATGTTCTGTTTGGTGTGAACAGTTCATTCTGCCCACGTGGAAAATATGTATACATAAACCTCATTCTGCTGGTTGGGAAAATGTCCATAAGTATTTTTAAAAAGACACGGTCTGCATTCTCATTGCAATCAATCTTTGAAAAAGAATTCAACGTAAGGAGCTAGTTTATATCTCACTTCATCTTCAAGCTTCATCCGACCTCGTCCACTAGCCCCCCCCCCCCCCCCCCCCCCCCCCGCCCCTCCGCCTTCTCCGGCGCTCGCTGTCCTTTTTCTCTCTGCTGCCTTTTCTTTTTTTCTCTTTTGGCCTGTGTCGGTTCACTAGTAGCTGGCTCTCTCTCTTTTATAGCTAGTTATATGATCACTTTCAGGTCATGTTTCCAAGTTTTAAGTAATCATTTCATTCATTCTTTCATTTATTAACATTTCGTTTCCTTTCGGGGGATGGGGCGGGGTGGCGGAGGATTGTGATTCACTGTATCTGTGCCTATTCTTTCTAGAACTATGTATATTCGCGGATAGGATTTATTAACATGTATATGCTTTTGACTATTGACTAATGATCTCGTAGGCCCGCAGATTGGTGCGCGCGCGCGCGCGCGCACACTCCCACTCATACACGCGTACGCACACGTACACACAACACACACACACACACACACACACACACACACACACACACACACACACACACACACACACACTCACGCACATACGGATACTTGTGTCCCCCCGATGGTCCTTCCTCACGTCCTCCTTGCAGCCCCACCCCCCCCCCCCCCCCCCCCCCCCCCCCCCCCCCCCCCCCCCCCCCCTCACCCCCCAATATTTCATCATTTCTTTTTCATCGTGAGGATGGCGTTTTGTGAGGAACTGGCAGGTGCGAGACTACTTATAATTGTAGTGCACAAAAATTTATTATCCTTTCGTTCCATGTTCGCTCGTTCCTTCGGTCATTCTTGGATATTTTCGTTTTTTTCGTTCCAAGGAGGGCTTTAGGGGAACGTTTGGACGCACGGGAGAGATCAGAGGAGGCGAAAGGAAATCTTTGTTTCATTTAGTCTGTTCAACCTGGTCACAATTAGCCGGAAGATTATCGTGTTTCACATTTGTTTACAGCTGTACATTTATCTTGATATTTCGTTTGTTTTGTACACAGCAACGATTATTTTCTGTTTTTGCCTTCTCGCCTTCTTCATCTTCCTTTCTTTCTTTCCTTCTTTTTCTCTGTTGGTCCTTTTTGTGTTTTGTTTTATTTTGTTTTGTCTTTGTTGTTGTTGTTGACTCGTGTGTGTGTGTGTGTGTGTGTGTGTGTGTGTGTGTGTGTGTGTGTGTGTTTTGTATAAGCAGACATCATCAGAGTGAGTGTGCCAGTACACCACACATTAGAATATTAACAAACCCAGACACATTGTATCAAATGCCCAAACACTAAAATCACAAAAGTTTGTCCATTTTTTGAGAGAGAACATACAGACATGCATGGTGTGTAAGAGACTGGTTGCAAAAAAAAAAAAAAAAAAAAAAAAAAAAACTTGTCGTGGAAATTGATTTTTTTTTTCTTCCGCTTTTTTTTTTTTTTGGCAGATGAAGAGGACAGTGTGATGCACCAAAAAATGAACAGGTGGATTTTTGGCCTAGGAGGAAAAAAAAAAAAAAAAAAAAAAAAAAAAAAAAAAAGGCCGCCTCAGGTGCTCCATTGATCCGACAACTGATGCCTCAAAAAAAAAACAAAAAAAAAAGAAAACAAAAAAAGATTCACACACACACACACACAGATTCTCTCTCTCTCTCTCTCTCTGAGACTGACACATGCATATGCGCGCGCGCAAGCACGCACACACACACACACACACACACACACACACACACACACACTCTCTCTCTCTCTCTCTCTCTCTAAGACTGACACGCGCACGCGCGCGCGCGCGCGCGCGCGCACACACACACACACACACACACTGATCCCCACTTCACTCCCATCCTCCAGTCCCACCTCTATCCTCTGCGCCTCGTGTCTGGCCTGCTGGGCGGCCACGCTGGCCTGCAGCGCCCTCTGGCTGGTCTCGGCACTCAGCTTGTTGGCCTCCGCCACCTCGGCGTGGGCCTGGGCCACTGTGGCGTTCAGCTGGGCCAGCTGGGCTTCCAGTCCAACTCCTCCGCCGTCTGCCGCTCTTCTGCAACATGTGGGGGAGTGGATCGTTACTGTAGAGTAACCTCCCTTGTTTTAAAATCTATTTGGGAAAAAAAAAAAAAAAAAAAAAAGCCCTAAGCACCAAGGGTACCTAACAAAGCTCTCGTTTTAGTCACGAAATTGTGACGACAGTTCTTAATGTCAGCGCGATCTTGTTAACACGCATGCGGACACATGCGTGCGCGGGCGATCACACACACACACACACACACACACACACGAACACACACACACATGCAACTGCAAAATTATACTGATATACATGCACGCAAACCACGGACACACGCGCACACATACACGCACGCACGCACGCGCGCGCGCGCGCACACACACACACACACACACACACTGAACGAACACACATGCACATAGAAGGGTGCGCGCGCGCACACACACACACACACACACACAACGCGAAACACGCAGGCGTGCTCACGTTTTGACTCCGTTTTCAAAATGCACACACACAACAGAGTACTTGCAGCAAATATTCTCCATGTTTCAAAATCTTTCTCTCCCTCTCTTTCTCTTCTCTCCCACACACACACACACACACACACACACACACACACACACACACACACACACACACTCACTCGCTTAGGCATTGTGCATACACAAGCAGAAGCACAGACTTTCGGAGGAGGAACGCAACCACGTATTGCAGTCGCCCTGCCCTTCCGGTATCGCTAATATTACAATTTTGGGTTTTATCGACCTGATAGATAAAAAAAAAAAAAAAAAACAAAACAAAAAAAAAAAAAACGAAACAAAAAAACAAAAGCAACAACAACAACAACAACAAAACCAAGAGCCGTGCCAGTCGAGTGGTCCTGGCATTCTTTTGAGTCGTATTCTGAAGTGGTTGGCCCTACTTCACTTGAACAGTTGACGTCAACCTTCTTCTGGCAGAGATTTACGTAACTGAAACACGCGGCAGTCGGTGATGGCAGCTGTTTGCAGTTTTATATCTTTTTATCGGTTCATTAGTGTTGGAACTGGACGTGTTTCCAGAATTTAGTGTTTGTACACAGGTCCGTATTAAGCTTGCTTGTAGTCCTTATATATATATATATATATATGAGTGTGTGTGTGTGCGCGCGCGTGCGTGCGCGCGTGTGTATGTGTAGTGCATGACGTCGTCTTAATTGTAACAACACTAGCTCCCCCCCCCCCCCCCATTGTCTTGGCTAAATATTAAAACGTTGATAGCAGTTTTGGATGTGAGCAAATGACCGAAGGCTTTGTTGGAGGAGGGTTGGGGGGGGGGGGGGGGGGGGTCATGTTTGGTGACATAAAAGGAAGGCAGCGAAATTTGGTTACAATGCGCGGATTGCCTCTTCATCTATTAATTCATTCATGTATTAGTCACAGCTCGGTATACTTTTGGCTTCACAGCCAAGCTGGTGCATGCAAAGAAACATAACACACACAATGACGAAGCTAAAACTCTGCTTTCGTTTTCGCAGCATGTGTTTCCTGTGCCTTTCGCTCTTCAGTTCTGTAAAAACAGATTATGGACAGTCAATCGGTACGAGGCGGCCAACATGGCTGCTATTTCCTAACCCTAAAAGTTTCCCCAACTTTCTCTCATTGCACTCTGCGTCTGTCTTTCTGGTCAGCTTCCAGACACAGGAGAGGAAGCAAATTCAAAGAAACTGACCATAGTGCCGATTGTAACCTTCAAGACGAAGCGATAGGTTAGCAGAGGATTCGTGTGCGCTCGTCGCTCGTCCGAGTGTCATGGTTTGCCCATGGCTTGGTGAGTGGCGAATGCCGAGTGTTGCTGCCTGACGGCTTCGTTTTGTGTACAGTAAATACAGCTTTCGAACCCGTTGCCGTGTCAGAGTTGACACTGGCCCGTGTTCGAAGCTGTGACACATTCATGTTCAGCATGCCACGTTCAGTTTATCTTGTTTGAATACGAAAATGCCTTTTTTTTTTTTTTTGGTCAGTTTTTTTGTAACATTCTGCTGGCATTTAAAAAAAAATTATTATACAAAGACTGGATATAATTATACGAAGACTGGATTCAGACTGTGAAAACCGCCTAGAACACTTGCAGCATCAGCATGCCTGCATCTTTTTTTTTACGGTAAAACTATTTCTTATCTTTGCATTTGAATGTTTTTCATTTATTTGTTTAAAAAATAACATACTCTTGGAACGCAATATTAAGCAGGAGTGGCTATTGCTTTCAGCATTGCCTAGCACAACTGACATGACTGGAGAACCTGGTGAACTTCTGCAGTGTGAGTCCTAGTGACTCCCCATGGGATTAAGGCAGGAGAAGAAGTGTTAACAACATGAAGGATACCAATAGTTTAGCTACCATGATATTGGGAGACACTGTTGTTTTTACAAGATAAACAATGTGTCGACAGCCCTGAAACGGTCATGTGTGGCTGGCTAGGCTGAGAATGAAATGGGTAAAACTAAAGCTAAACTTAACGCAGTCTACCTCCTCCATCCCCAGATCATCCCCCTCCTCATCCAGTCTCATCCTTTCATTCTCCACTTCACTTAAAGCAGAGTTTTCCTTGTGTCTTTTTCTTGAATTTTCTGCCGCCATCAGTTGCATGCTACACCATTATTCATTCCCACCCCCCACCTCCCCCAATACACTCATTTTTCCTGTTGCAGCCCAAGCTTTTCAGGAACAATCAATATCAAGGAAACAACGGCCAACCTACCAAAGAAAAAGCTGCACTGCTGCCAAGTTACTTGGATGCCTATCCTGATCCAACTTATGCTGGACAACAAGTACTGAACTCTCCACTTATGACAGTAGCTTAAACACATGTAGCCAGAGTGAGAGTAAAACACCCTTCCTTTCAAGTACCACTATGTCCATGCAGATATATCCCTATGATGAATTTGCGGATATCAACAAATCTGACGCAATTTCAACAAAGGCATGCACTTGATCAGGAAGTCAGGAATTTACCTTGAGAACAGGGCATGAAGGGCCTGAGGACAGTTTTAAATGATGATCAGTGACAACTGGTTTGATTAAATAATTGTGGAGTATCTGTTCTGGTCAGAGACTACATGACAGGGCTGTGCTTATACAGTTTCTTCCACAACATATCCTGGCACTAAGGAGCCTGGGAGATGGCGAGACACCTTCAGTGTCATGAAATTTGCTGCCAGGGCACATCCATTATGCGGATTACATTCATTATTCAGTTGCATGGTTCCAACATTCCCATTCGAGACCATAGCACACACACCACCAAGGCTGAATAATCCCACAAAGAAATGCCTCTGATGGGACTGTAATTTATGACTTCCTATCGTACAAGTCCATGATATTAACTTCTGCACCAGGCAGCTGGTTAGCTATACCTTTAACACTAAAACGTTAATGTTTGCCATCAAATATTTGAAAAAAGAAAATTGTGTACAGGATTTCTTTGTTTGCTGTTTGACTTTGCATAGTTCTTGATGGAAAGAAATGCTTTGCATCCTTGTGAGATATGTATATTGCATGCTTGAGATTGCCATGCATGTGTATATATATTCTATCAGTTCCTTGGAATGTTCAATCATACTTTGTTGAGTGATCAATAAGAAACTTAGAAAGGGGGTGGAGATGTTGAGATTTCTTTTATTTTCCTCCAGAAATAGTCTAGAAGCATTTAAACTATTCTCATTAATTTGCTTTGTTTCATCCAACACCCCCCCCCCCTTCCCTCCTTCCCCGTGTAACGTGGTAGGTTGATATGAGAGACCTGCTATTAGCATTCTGAAGTATATGCTGGCACAAGGCATGTATTTGTGCAGGTAGTCTAGATATTCTGACATGGACAAGCTAGCCTTGTTTTCTTCAATCACATTACACTTACAGTGTCAAAATTTCCAGCTGTGAAGTGGGTCGCGGTGAAGGTAAGGTGGGTGACTGAGAGAAGATGGATAGTGTGAAGCAGGAGAACAAGTGGGGGAAGAGAGGGGTGGGGGTGGGGATATTACCCCATTTTTTTTGTTCCAAATGAACTTCTCAACATTCGGTGACGTTTGTTGGAACAACTGCCTGGCTAAATCAGTAGCACCATCACTGTAGTACAAATATACTTGATACTGTGATAGGCTTCTTTCTGATACCATTATTGTTCTCTGTGTAAGGCATCAAGTGTTAAGTCAAATGAAAATCTCAAGAGCTGCATGATTCTCATGGCATTTTTGATATATATTACTAAACTGACCTTAACCTTTGATAGTGACCAGGACAGGTCATCAATAACATGAAACATGCTGTGTTGTCAGGAGAGAGAAGGTATTGGAAGGAGACTGAGAGGTCAGGAACAGAAATGATATTAAAACATTAACCATTATTTAAATAAAAGCAAAAGGTTTTGACAGAAAGAGTCTGGCTGATAGGGGAAAGGGAAGGGGCTTAAAAGAAGAAACTTTTTTTTTGGTTTCAGTTTTATTTACAAGCATTGAGGGTTTTGTTTTGTTTTGTTCTGTGTTTTGTACTCTTAATAATTCAGTCAGTTCTCAGATTAATGCAGGAACTGGAGTGGTGTGAAGATAAATTTGAGCCTTCTTTTAAAATAAAAATCTCTAATGTTCTCTGGCAGTGTCCTAAGATGGCCTTGAAAAAGTAAATAGCATTGAATGCATGTCGTGGTCATTAAATCATATGCAAAAATATTAAACATCTTGCCTCTTGCAGATTCTCTGTAGAATTTTTGCAATGTCATTTGTGTTCAATTGTTTTTGTGTTCATTTGAATTTTTCATTTATCTCTGGTGTCATGGAAAGTCCCTGCAGCAGTGCTAATTTTTTGAATATATCTGGTATGGACTAGAATAATTTGTTAGCGAAAATGAATTTTGTTTTGATTTTTTTTTTTTCATCAAATTTATGTTGAAGTGATATGAATTTTACACAAGGTCTACAGATGGGAAATGTCCCCCAAGACAAACTAAACAAGCAAAACAAGATCAACAAAGCCAAAAACAACAACACATAAAATCCCTCTAATCCCACTTACTAACTCTGCATTTAGTACATGTTGATTTCATACATAGATTTGAAATATCTGATAAACGAATGTTTCTCTGTCTTGTCCCGAATTATTCTAACATGATAGAATTTTGCAGGCAAAATGTACATCAGATCACTAACTTCAGTATTCTTCACCTCAATAATTTTCATGTAAACATTGACATCTTTATTAGCCTCAGTTTCAAATTGTTTCAACTGCTTGCTGAGCAGTATAGGCTATTCCAACATACGTTAAGTTCTGAGATCACACTGCTCAGGATTTACAGCTGATGATGAATGAATCAGTGAATAGAATTAAAGGCTCTAAGACGAGGGTCTCATGAATACATCTTAGCTGATGTCTGACCTGCGCATTAGTCCAACACACTGGTCAGACCTTGGGTATGTAACTAAGACTGTCTATGCCACTATTATAATTGTATGCATTTGTTTACATGTGTGTGTACATACATATGTATGTGTGTGCGTTTGTGTGTGTGTGTGCATGTATGTGGTGTGTGTATGTGTACATTCATGTGTATGTGTATGTGACTTGTGACTTTGAGTAAGCATGCTCCTGCATGTTTGCATATGTGCTTGTGTGCTTGCATATATGTGTCTATGGAAGTACACCTCTGTGTATGTGTATGTGTGTGTATGTGCGCACACTTTGTGTGTGTGCATGTGTGTGTGTGTGTGTGTGTGTGTGTGTGTGTGCGCGTGCTTTTGATTATTTGTGAGGACTGCATAGTTATTGATCATCAGTAATAATAATGATAATGATAGCAACAACGATAATGTTGATGATTGTGATGATATTAAAAATAATGGTGATGAACATGATATTACCTAGGATGGCAATGCTAATGAAAGTAATGATAATGATGGTACAGTAGTTACTGGTACTAATAACAACATTAATAACAACCACCATTATACATCTCTTCCATACTATTATCCATTAATTTCAAGTTCCAGTGAGTTCTGAATGTTGGCATAGGCTTGGCAAAACACACACAAACACACACACACACACACACACACACACACACACACACACACACACGTGTGTGCACATATACATACACACACACACACATGGTTAAAGATGTGGCTGCACACACACACACACACACACACACACACACACACACACACACACACACACACACACACACACACTTACTTTGATAATTTGTGGAACTAGTATTTTAACCAGGCTTTACCTGGCCCATAACAACTCTTCACTGCATTCTTCACTCCTCATGTCCCTCCCTTTCTGTCTATGTCTGTGTACCTGTGCACAACACTGCCAAGACTGTATACAATGTGTAGAATGTGAATCTTTTCGTAGTATCTGTACTGTTCCATAACTCAATATACAGAATGTGCATCTTGTCATAGTACACCACAGTATGTAGAATATGTGTCTTGTCCTAGTACCATTCAATTTGTAGAATGTGACTTGCCCAAGCAAAATGCAAAATGTAGAATGTGTCTTGCCCTAGCAAAATGCAAAATGTAGAGTGTGTCTTGTTACAGTGCATTACAATACGTAGAATGTATTTTGAGATGTAATACAATATGTTGAATGTGTGGCTTGTCACGGTACAATTTGATATACATGTACTATGTGTTTCTTGTCATAATTCACTACAGACTTTCCACAGCACAACAGAATATGCAGAATATATCTTGTCATAGAATACAATATGCAAATGTCACAGTACAATGGAATATGTAAAACATGTCATAGTACAGTACAATGTGTGTCTTTTCACAGTTCAATGAAACACTAGGTTGAATGTGTGTTTTCCCTCAGCACAATGTGCAGATTAGTGTATTATCATGGTAATACAATACATAGAATATATAGAAGCAGGCCACGCTTTATTATATCCATGCACATCTTTTCAAAGGTGAAGAAGCTCCATGGTGCATCCCATGTCATGCATTATAAAACACATTCTGTCGGTATTGGCAGTCACACGATGTCAGATTCGGCTTTTACTGCAGACCATATGAAAAGCTTGTGCAGACATGTCCCAGCCATAGTGATTTTCAAGTTCCTCAAAAAGAGAGGTAGTGTTGCTTATATAGCTCAGCCGACCATAAAGGGCCATATTAGACAGAACAGGCCTATTCTTCACCTGATCAAAAATTTGATGGAAGATGATTTTTAAGCTTTGTTTGCGTGTTTCAAGGAAACCTTTTTTTTTTTTTTAATTTGTGAAAGAAAATTCATGTTATTTTAAAAATCGTGCAAGGATTTTTTGTGAAGCATCAGTTATCGGATCATTGGAGCACCTAAGGTGGTGATGTTTTTTTTTCTTTCTCCATTTTTTCCCCCAACGGCAATCAGTCTCCTACACACCTCGCATAGTCTGCATGTTCTCTTACAAATGGACATATTCTTGGTGATTTTAGTGTTTTTGCGTTTGATACAAAGTGTCTGGGTTTGTTAATGTTCTAATGTGTGGGGTAATGGCACTCTCACTCTGGTAATGTGCTTCTTATACAAAAACAAAACAAAACAAAAAAAACAACAAACAAACACACAAAAAAACCCAACAAAACAAAACAATTTTAAAAAAAAACAAAAACCAACAACAAGATGTGACGCATATAAACGTACTCCCAGTTTATCCTGAATACGCGTGAGATATTCCATAAAGAGGAAAAACCGTCTTGGGCAGGTGTAACTGTTAGTAATGGCTATTCTGGTAAACAGCGGCCATCAACTGTGACCTAATGAACATATTTACAAATTTTCAGAAAGATCGGCCAAGAACTTTCTGAGATTTTCCATAAAGAGAAAACCATTATGAGTCGTTATTAACGGCTATAACGGTAAACTTAAACATCGGGCATCATCCGTGACCCGTAATGAACATACCTACAAAATTTTTTAGAAATATCGGCCACGTACTTTCTGAGATATTCCATGAAGAAGAAAAACAGTAGGGCCATTATAGCTGTTAGTAACGGCTATTCTAGTAAGATGAAACATCGGGCATGACTCCGTGACCCATAATGAACATACCTACAAATTTTTAGAAAGATCGGCCTCGGACTTTCTGAGATATTCGATAAAAAAGAAAAACCGTTATAGGAGAGTGGGTTAGAGGATTCTTAAACAGAAATTTAAGAATCCTCTAACCCACTTTCCTTTCTCCCATACCCATACTTATTGACACCAAGACTGGTAGTAATCTTGTCTCTCTTTTTTTTTTCATATATATAATATTTTGACCATTATTAGTATTCCTATCAGTAATATTACTATCATCATTACGACTTTGGCTCACACATTATTTCCCTTCCAACAGCCTCGTTTTCATTCAACGCCTTCTTTCTGCGCTGAACACAGAAGCGATTAAAGCTAAGTGCATTTTCGTTATTTGTTTCATTTTTGTTGCACCTGAAGAAGACCTAAGAGGTCGAAACGCGTTGTGGTTTGTCTTGTGACTCGTTTGTCCACGTTTCTTTGGGCGGTTCGCTGACATTTATTTAAGATCCATCAAGTTGAAGTTGTAGATTATGTTACTCAACATGTTTAGCCTTAACACTGTTCAACAAATGTGCGTGGTACGCCTTTCTAAATGACAAAACGCTTGATTTGCATTTAATTTGACCATGTATATCATTCCATAATTTGCTTCCGGAATAAATGAGAGAAGACTTAAAAAGATTAGTTCTTGGGAGAGGTATGCGAATGTTACGAACATTATTAATGGGGAAATTTGTTGTTGAGATAAGCAGGCGTTAAATTGTTCACAATTTTAAACATGAAAACAGCTTCGTTGTAACGACATTTAAGACTGAAGGAGAGAATATCTAATTGTTTATGATCTACAGGGACAAGAGAAGAGGATTTAAGAAGAATTAGCTTGAGAGAGCGTCTGTATAAGCTGTCAAGAGGTTTTAAGCAATTTTGACTGGCCTGATCCCAACATGATGATGCATAATCAATATCTGGCTGGATGTATGCACGAAAGAATAGCTTCCTGGTATGCTGATCAAGAAAATGTTTTACTCTATTTAATTGAATGTTTTCTTGGAAAGCCTTTTGCAAAGCATAGAAATATGTTCGGACCAGGATAGGTTATTGTCTGTAGTAAGTCCTAGTAATTTGTAACAACTTACTTCTTCTAATGTTTTATCTCTAACTTTTAATTCTGGCAATTTATTCTTAATGTTCTGTCGTTTCTGTCTTGTTGTAACTAGCATGAATTTGGATTTATGAGGATGAATTGCCATATGATTTTCTTCCGTCCAGGAAACAAGCCTTAGTATATCATTTTGTAAGGAGGCGCATACTGCATCAGAGCTTTTATTTTCATTGTAAATGGTAGTGTCATCTGCAAAAAGTTCACAAGAGGATATCAAATGAAGTGGAAGGTCATTTATATAAATTGAAAATAATATAGGACCCAGAACCGACCCCTGGGGAACTCCATATTTGTTCGAAGCAACAGAAGATAAAGTGAATCTTGAAAGACAGCTTGTCTTCTGTTATGAAGAAAAGATGCTATGAGTTTTAAGGAATTATCATTCAAACCGTACATAGTTATTTTTTTTTAGAGAGGATACTGTGATCAATGGTGTCAAAAGCTTTCGCAAAATCGACAAAAATTGCACCAGTAAATAAATGATTGTTTATGTTTAAATGCCACTTCTCAATAAGACTGGTCAGCATGGTATGGCACGAATGATTCCTTCTAAATCCATTCTGAGTAGGACGAAATAAGTCATACTTTGTAAAATGGGACTGTAGATTGTGTTTGATATGTTTTTCGAAAGGTTTAGACAGAGCAGATAGGATAGATATGGGTCTATAATTAGAGGGGTCAGATGGGTCACCAGACTTAAGAACAGGCAAAACTTTAGCATCTTTGAAGGCTTGTGGATAGTAACATTTATCAATACATAAGTTATAAATATATGTAACACATTCAGAGATAATGGGCGCTCATATCTTCAAAATTTTACTGTCTAGTCCATCCAAACCACGGGAACTCGATGATTTTTTATATACTTAACTCCTGGTGCACTTCATGGACACCTATGTATGGAAAATGGGAGTTTGTCAACGATATTTTTTGACTCACAGAGAAACATTTTAGTGGATTTAAATTCTTAGCCTGTGTGATGTTTATCTTAATGTTCTCTCTGCCACAGTAGTAAAATGTCTATTCAGATATTCAACAGATAAATTGGACGTATAAGAAGCAGATGGCGGCTGTTTTCCCGGACAACTGATTTAAATAGCTCTCCAAATAGATTTTGAATCTTTTTTGGATGAAATTAAATCACTTAATAACTCTTCCGTGCGGCTCTTTTCATCTCAGTGACTTTGTTTCATTGTTGCCTAAATTTCTTGTCTTTCCCTTTTGTTTGTAAAAAATTGTCACGAATTCTAATTTCAGCATCTATTTCTTTTGCTAACCACGGTGGTTTTTCGGTTAATTTAACACGTTTAGTCCGAAAGCAAAACATGCTTATTGAAAATAGGAACAAAAATCTTGTACCAAGCAGCAAGTGCATCATCAGGATGATGTATTGAAAAACACAAGAAAAATCAGCCATACATAAATCGGCCAGAAATTCTTCAGTGTGGAAGTTTTTATAGCTGCGAAACGATATACACTTATGAGTGCATATGGGTATTTTAACTCCTTTCTTTGACCATATCAAACACACTGGAAAATGATCACTAAGACCATAGACTGGTACAGCAGTTTCTACTACGTTGTTAGAGTTAGTAACATAAATGTCGTCAATTAACGTTTTTGTCTGTAATGTTATCCGTGTAGGTGAATTTATTAATTGAGTTAAATTGCACATTTCATAAGTTTGTTTCCATTTATTATATGATTTGAATAAATCGATGTTAAAATCTCCAAGCAAGATTATTTCCGTAGAATGACTTAATACATCTTCGAGCATTAATGCAAAACGATCGAACCACTCGACTCTCTTCTGGGTTTTTGTATAAGAAACCTACCAGGATTGACTTTGTTCCTTTCAAGTGAATCTCTAGCCATAAGCATTCAATTTTATATTTATCAAATAAGTTGAGCCGTCTATAATTAACAGATGGTGGTGAATATAAGCCACCATACCCATTTCTAGTTTTCCTGTGGCATCTCGTCTAAGAAGGCTGTATCCTGGGATCGATAATATATTGTCAGAAATCGTACTAAATAATCGTGATTCAGAAAAACCAAAGACATGAAAACAGTCATTTGAATTCGATAGAATGGAAGGCACATCTGATAATTTGTTCATTAAGTGATATACATTGAGATAACCTATTTTGAATCCAGCGTTACGGAGCCACTTTAAATTGATGTGCTACCGTTATTGTCCATGACAAAAACAATACAATTACAGATGATAATTAAGAGGAAATTAACACATACAAAGAAATGTGACACTCGATACAAATGATATGCAAGATGAAAGCGGAAAAACAACTGGAAACAAAGTGAGAAATACCAATTCTATCCAGCTGAGTTGAACACAAGACTGAAAGTAAGAGAAGCAAGCTGAACATTCATTCTGGGGCAAGACACAATCTCGGCGCAAAAAAGAAAAATGATATAAATATACATTTCACACAGTGTGCGAACTGTCCCTATCCGAGTTTTCCGAGAACGCCTGTCATACAAGAAAGGAATAATCTTTAAATATGGTACACCTCACATCTAAAAAGAAGAAAATATGCATAAACAAAGTCTGTCAGCACACTTTTGGGTACATAACCAAGAGGATTTTTTTTAAGTAGACAAATGTTTAAATGTTCATGCACAATAAAACCACTGCAGTCCTTGTGGGTCGAACACAATTGTCTGATGTCTCGTATCACCAGCATATGTATGGAAAGACCATACACTGTGGAGGTGATGGTCGCAGAGCTGGTGAAAATCACTGATGTCCTGGTTGGTACGCCAGCTGTGATGCCAAAGACATTAGTTGCTGGGCATACTGGTTAACAGGATTGTTAGTGGCGGGCCAACTTGGAATACTATACATAGAGCCCGGCATCGTATTTGTGACACTGACAGGATCCGACACGGAAATTGTCTCTGGAAAATTTTTGTCTTCCACGGTGATCAGAGGTATGGTGAGGGTATGGGTCTGGATATCTGGGATATGGGAAATAAGGGATCATTTGTCCGAGATGCGAAGGGGATAAGAGGCATTTGGGAATGATGATGGGTTCAATGTGGGGTGTGGACCTCCTGACTGGCTGTTTTGTGGGGGATAAGTAACCTCACACATACCATTATGCCCCAGCTGATGTGGGGGTGAAGGCCGATGGGTTTGGCCTTGTGATGCTTGCGCCCTGTCAACCACAGTCTGGTTATCATTCCGGGTGGGCAACAAAGGAAAGTGGGATGAGGATGATAAGGGAGGAACACCAGACAGTTGGGAGGTCTGGGGATGGGAACCATCAGCTTCAGTGCTAGCCTGCAAAGTTCTTCCTGTGAATCTAGGTAAAACACGTGCCTTATGAGGAGGGCCATGGACACCAGTTCGTCTGTCCTGAGGAAGAACTTTTTAAAAGTTTATTGCCAGACTAGCAGTCCCTCTCATACTGGGATGAGTACCGTCTTTATATACTGCCTGACGCGGAGCACCACTTGCAGTAATGAAAGCACTCTGGTGGTT
This sequence comes from Conus betulinus, assembly GCA_016801955.1. Classification (NCBI taxonomy): domain Eukaryota; kingdom Metazoa; phylum Mollusca; class Gastropoda; order Neogastropoda; family Conidae; genus Conus; species Conus betulinus. The sequence continues at coordinate 40,830 of JADBJO010002454.1, forward strand.
GATCATGTCTACTTTCATGCTAGTACAGGCATTACATAAATTTCTATTTGAAGGTGCTATCGCATTATTCAATGGGTTCCTGCCACGAGCAGGTACTATAGAACTTAAGGCTACATAAGCTGAAGGAAAACGAGTCTGACACAAATCAATCAGCTTATGCCAAACATCAGTTGGAATTGAACCGGCTGGACAATCATTTGTACCAACATGCACAATGATAGTTTTTATTTGCTCCTGTTTGTCTAATCCATGCAGCCACTGGATGATATCACTAATTTTTAGATCTGGAACACAAATTTTAAAAAGAGGGTCATTATTTGTCTGTAGTCTTCTCCAATCAATATACCTTATGACAGAGTCACCAACTAAAAAGAGAAGACGTTTCATTCGGTATTTTGATTTCGCCAAGAATTTGTTCAGGTTTTTTTCTTATGAAACAATGGTTTATGAGAATCATGGAATTGGAGTGAATTATCAGTATTGAATATACCGTTAGCTTTGGGGGAGTGGGAGTTTCTCTGAATGTTTTCATTTGATTGATCTTGGCTGAGGTTAGTCAGTATGTCAAACCGATTTGGAACAGCACATCCTTGCTATCAAAACCATGTAGAACTACCGGCACAGGCTGGAGCGTACTGTCCTGATGAATTTCACCAATGGTCTCGTTTGGAGTTGTTGGACTGTTGGACACGCTACCATTCACTTCTGCACGTGAGGAAGGCAGACAGGAAACTGGGCCACCACAAAACTCGTCATTTTGATTTTCATCAATAGTCTGGGTAATGTACTTACTGAATACAATGACTTTTTCTTAATCAGTCGTACTTCTGACTTAAGTGTGCCAAGATGGGGTTTTCAAGGAATGGTTTTCCTTAAATCAATTTGCAACTGTGGCATCGAGTTTGCAAATGACAGTTTTTAATTCGTCAAGATTGAAGTGTAAAGATTCTACCTTTTTGTCAATATGGAGCTTTAAATCCTTTTTCAAAGAAATTTTGAGTCTTCTAATTTAGATACCTAGTCAGCATCACGATCAGTCTGATTATTTAACAGGAACTCTACAGCGTTTTGAATGTTTGTAAGTTTTCAGACGACACATTTTACAAGTGTTTAATAGGACATAATGTCCGTCTACGATAACGTTTAGTTCGAGGTAATTTGGGTGTTGATTTAACGTCTGTCTGTGGCGGGGTTTTGCACACATTGTCCTCGGAAACAGGGTGTCCATTTTCATTCGCTAGAGTTTGTTTTGCAAAGCCATGGTCATCTCGTTGAGTTTCAAAGGAAACTTCAGTCAGATTATCCACAACAGCCAACGGAGATGTTTCAGAGATGTCATCAACAAGATCTTGCACAACACTGCCGTCACTCACATCATCTCTAGAGTTGGTTGGGAGTAAGTGGGACAGGATGAAGACACTACGCTCTGGTCACACACGGGGGTGGAAAAAAGAATGTTATCATTCCCTGTCAGAAAAGTTAAAGGAAGAGAGGTCAATGTTGTTTTTAGTGCATGTATGTCGTCACTTTTACAGTAATTGGGAATTGTCTTTTTCAGTATTTCACATTTATCGTTGTCCCATGTTTCACAGTCTGCACCTTGGCACAGTAAAGTCCCTGTTCCTTGCCGAGTGAAATAAAAAGTCAGTGTAATACGTTTCGATGTGCCATCAAACACACGAATGACTGACTTAGCCAGACAGGAGGGTATGGGTATGCAGTTTCCGTCGCCCTTCGTTTTTGTAAGTGTTTGTGCTCTTTGGTGGCCAGAAAGATGAAAAATTTTTTCTGTGTTCCAAACTTTGGACTATTCTTCCAGCTGCCCTCAGAAATCCCCTGCAACGTCGCCATCGTTTTCATTTCCTGTTCGTCAGGTGCACGGAACTGGTATCGAACTTCTTCTGGGCGCACAACGTGCTTCTTCTTTGGTGCTTCTCCTGCCTCTGCAACATGTTTCAAACGCGAAACTGACACAGCTCGCTTCGCACAGTCCAGATATGCAGTGTTCACATTCGTTATTCTTGTAATGACATATGGCCCTGAAAAGTGGGGATCAGGCTCTTCGCCTTTCCTAGAAACGTTTTTCGCGAATTTTGCAATAGGACACGCTCTCCCTCCTTGAATAATGGTTTTTCGCGTTTTTCATCATACTGTTTCTTATATTTTTTTGTTGTTCGGCCTGAATGTGCTCTCTGGTGCATGTGCTGCTGATAACTAGCCTTTGCAGTCTTGGGAATCCGCAGCTGCTGTTTTGTCCTGTGTTTCATTTCCTTGAAGGATTTCCGCAGCTGCCAGGTCCAACTCATCTTCGTCTTCAATCGAACAGTCGATGCGAGGTTTACACCAAAATGCTACTCATATGGTGAACATCTTGTTGACCTCGGGTGTGCCAGCACATCCCTCTCAGAACTTGATTAAAAAATTTGGCCAGTCACCTTTGTGCTCCGTCAGTTTCTCAGACCACTCTTGACGCAAGCATTCTCTCAGTCAGTCCGTTTGTCTGAAAAAAGAAACCACAAAAAAGTGTATCCGTTACATATGGTATAATCATTGGGTAGCATATCAGTAGTCCCACAGCTCTATAATCCCACACTATGTTTTTGGTGCTGTGGAAGTAGAGCTGTGGGACTATAGAACTGTGGGATTAAAGAGTGTGGGATTAGATGTAAGAACAAAGAGTTTTGGGATTGTAGAACGTTTTTCATTCCAGATTGACTCTGTAATCCCACACTGATGTAAGTAACTGTCCAAGCCGCACTGCTGGGATATAATCTATTCCCCATACAATGTACTGCTACGATAGCGCTTTTCGACATGGTATCTATTCGGGAAAAAAAAACATTTCAAAACGTCCAGAAATGAGCGACATATCAACGATTTTGTATTGAGTTCGAACCCCATACTCGGCGAGACCTTAACCTTAAAGAAAAACCAAGACGATACAACGAAAGATTATTAGGTCTCTCGAACTCGTACACTGAATTTGATTACGACTGACCAAACGCGATGATATGAAATAAGGGGTGCGGCCGTACGATGGACGGACGGACATATGGACGGTTGGACAAAGCCAAAAGCAGTAGATCCCGATTTTGCTCGGGAACGAAAAAAAAAAACAAACAAACAAACAAACGTACAAGAACAACTGTGAATGCACAAATAAACACCCCCATCACCGTCTCAGGATCATGTGTACAAAATTTTGTGATAATCGGTTCAGCCGTTTAAGAGATATGGCGATTGTAAAAAGTCTGACAGACGAACAAACAGACGGGCGTTCCAAAGTGAAAACAATACACCTGCTGACAAAATAACAATGTGTGACTATAGAGTCTATTTGTAATTACAAACGCTCTATATCCCCACAACTCTATAGTCCCACAGCTCTTTCGCCACACAGTCTATAATCTCTCAAACTCTGGGACTATACAGCCGTGGGACTAGAAAGCCCTAGAGAGCCCCTAGACTACAGATTTGGGATTATAGACATGTGGGAGTAAAAAGCTGTGAGATTATTAGAGTGCCTCCCAATCATAGATTTTGGCAGAGGCAGTATTATCACAAGAAGATGTTTGTATTTCTCAGTCCTGAGAGATTTTTTTAGGCCTTCTGCGAATGAGAGCGTGTGTGTTCATGCTTGCGTTTGTGCCTGCGTTATTATCCAAAAGAGGGCGTGGTGGTACAGTGGTATAGTGCATTGTACTCTTCGGATGAGACTTTATATCGAGGTCCCTTTTGTGCGTGCAAACATCCGTAATGGGGGGCGGGGGGGGGGGGGGGGGGGCGTTGATTAAGACGCTTTCATCTATTGAGCTTTGCGACCTCAACACAGGCAAAACATTGCTGCTGTCCAAGGGAGGAAAGCAATATTAATGTCCTGTGGATTTTAAAAACGGCTGGTCACATTAAACTGACACCAGCGAACCAGTACTTCTTGGTCTACACTGACTGAACTACCATAATCATAACTGTATTAAACTGGACAGCGGGAAGACCATGTTATTTACGAGCCGTAAGTGAGATTCGAACCAGCACATGTTGAAATCGCAGGCTGATGCTCTACACTATTGAGCTTCATCCCCGGCTTTCGCTGTCCCAACTCCGAATACAGGCTTTTAAAAAGGCTATAGGTGTGCTCAGTGGTTATGAGGAGCCGGGATAGCTCAGTCGGTGAGAGCGTGCGCTGGCAACCTGATTGTCTCTGGTTCGAATCCCGGATTGGTCAATGTGTGGCCTTATTAATTCTCCAATAACTGAATCGCGAAAATACTGAAAGGTGAAAATGACGTTAAACCCAATATTTTAACTGACTGGCTAAGAGTTGTGACCAGAGTATAGAGACGAGAGAGTGAGACTGAGGATAAAGAGAGAGGAAGCTCGAGAGGCTTGAACAGTCTATGACGTTGTGCTTTCACTGAGAGAGAGAGAACTGGTTCGAGAGAGATTGGAGCAGAGAGAGTAATAGAGAGGATTAATGTCTACTATAAAGAGAGAGAAATAGAAACTGGGTCACCTGATGATTGAGAGAGAGAGAGAGATCGAGAGAGAGAGGAGAGAGAGTGAAACAGCATAGAGACGTTAACAGAACCTTACTATAAGAGCTTAACGATTGATGTTAATTACCCGAATAAGAGCTTTAAATTGTGTCCTGATTTAAGAGAGAGAGAGAGAGAGAGAGAGAGAGAGAGAGAGAGAGAGCTAAAAAATTTAATTTAAGATTATAAAGTTCTTAAAATTTTTAAGTTTTAATTAGGGGAGAGAAGAGATAAGAGAGAGAGAAAGAATTTACAATTACGTTATTGACGTTTTAGAAGAGAGAGAGAGAGAGGAAGAGAGAGAGTTTATAGAGAGAGAGAGAGAGAGAGAGAGAACAGAGCAGAAATTAATTTTAGAGGAAATGAATCTGAAGAATAGTGGTAGAGCAGTTTTAAAGAGAGAGAGAGAGATGAGAGAGAGAGAGAGAGAGAGAGAGAGAGAGAAATTATGAGAGAACCTGACATCCAGAGAGAAACAGGTGTTCAGAATAGTCGGATGGAAACTGCCTTATAATAATTTCATCATCAAACATTTGGCCTTTCACTGATTACAGATGAAGAGTAGAAAAGGGGAGAAAGGTATGAGAAAGTGAGAAGTTAAACCCAATATTGCAAAAGATAGCCTTAACTGACTGAGTTGAAAATCAGAGAGAGAGAGAGAGGAGAGAGGAGAGAGAGGAAGAGACAGGCTAGAGAGAGAACAGTCGTTACTATAAAGAGAGAGAAATAGAAGCAGCTTCCACAGAGAGAGAGTTAGGTAAGAGAGAGAGGCATAGAGCCACAGTCTTTACTATAAAGAGAGAACCATCGTCACCTTTTGAGAGCAGAGAGAGAGAGAGAGAGAGATTCAGAGCAAATTGACATTTTTTAAAGAGAGAAAAATGAGAAAGCGAGAGACATAGAGAGAGAGAGATTACCTGAGGGTGGTATGCGGTGGGTCTTGTGGTCGATGCCATGACCATTGCAGTAGTCATCAAAAGTCTTGATGCAAAACTCCTTGCCTTGGTCCGTGATTACAATTGCAGGAAAGCCCCAACGGCTGCACATTTCATCGAAAAAATCGACGATTCCACGCGCTTCCTTTGTTTTTAGGGGAGCAGCTTCCACATATTTGGTTAGGTAATCGACAGCCACAAGAAGGTACTCCAAAACCATCGTCACCCTGGGCAGTTTGGTTAAGCCCCCCACATACGGAAAGGACGTTGAGGAGGTCGAACTGGCCGTAGTGGAGCATTTTGTGTTTCAAATCTTGCACTTTTCTGACACTTTTCACAACCTTTGACAAATTGTTTCACGTCCTCAAACATTTTGTTCCAATAATATGCTGATTTCACTCGTTCGTGTGTAGCATTGACGCCCATATGATCCATGTCGTGCACCCTTTTCAGAATTCCAAGTTCATCACCTTTTCTTGCAACCTCTCTTGTGCCTTCTTTACCCACGTAAAACAACCGATTGTCCTTTACAACAAAAGCCTTACTTTTCCTGCGTAGAGCATCTTTGGCGTTCTTTTGGTTTACCTTTTTCGCCAATTTCGAAAAAAACTTTATTCTCAATATAATACACAAGATTATGGTAAGTTTTGTCGCTAAAGCCACCATAAACGTACTCGGTCATCTTGAAATGAAAACTGAACAATAGACTTACTGCATGCCACAATGAATTATTTTTACGTTGATTGACGCAACATGCCCCGCCTCCTGTGGTGAAATCGGGTCATCCAGAAGAAGAAAATATGCTAGATTCAATAGCATCCTGTCTATGTGACAGCACGCTTTTACTCTTTTAAAATGTTGCAATTTTCAGCACTTTTGTCGGTGCTTTTAACACTAAAGAAAACTTTCGGTGTGTGTGCCGCTTTTTTCTTTGAAGATATACAGAAATAACACTTTTAAGAGAAGCATGTTTAAATATTGAGCATCAGCTGGACAAAGAGACCGATTCTTTTTTTTTATCTTTACTACAAAGAAGGAATCGAAATACCAACAGACGATAAAAGCAATCGGTATCTTTCGCTCGCCCTTTCACTCCTTACTACATCTCTCTCTCTCTCTCTCTCTCTCTCTCTCTCTCTCTCCCGCGGTGGCCTGACGGATAAGGCGTCCGTCTCGTGGTTGAGAGGTTGGTGGTTTGATCCCCGGGCCGAGCCATACCTAAGACTTTAAAATTGGCATTCTAGTGGCTGCCCCGTCTGGCGTCTGGCATTACGGGGGTAAGTGCTAGGTCTGGTTGGCCCGGTGTCAGCATTATGTGACTGGGTGAGACTAGAAGCCTGTGCTGCAACTTCTATCTCAAGTGTGGCACACCTTAACTGTCTAATTAACACCGTCGTTGTACGAACTCCTCTGTAGCATAATCCATTAACTGACGAAGCATGGTACCATTCAGACCAAAACTGTAGATTTCTATAAGGTGCAACGGGACAGACAGACACCACTGACCCGGGTAGGACATCAGCATCAGGATCTTTTACTTCCAAAATGCCCATGACCTCCTCTGTAACATAACCCATCAACTCACCAAGTTTGGTGCCAATCGGATCAAAACTGTGGACGTGGCACATAATAATGTCGAGGCAGCATCGCCCCTAGATGATTCCGGGGGTTTTCAATAGAGCGCCCATAAGGGCCTCGTGGCAAAAGCTATGGACTCACCAAGTTTGGTTCCATTGAGACCAAACCTTAGACTTCTATAAGGTGAACGACAGATTTCTTCCACAGCAGCGACACGATCTCACGCGAGGAGCGACAGATTTCCACAGTAGCGACACGATCTCACGCGAGGAGCGACAGATTTCCACAGTAGCGACAGGATCTCACGCGAGGAGCGACAGATTTCCCACAGTAGCGACACGATCTCACGCGAGGAACGATAGATTTCCACAGTAGCGACACAATTTCACTTGAAATACTGTAGTAGCGACAGTATTTCACGAGCGACACTATTTAATACAACACCGGCTGATACATCACTGCTAACTGTCTTCAAAGCGTCACAACCTGGATGTTTCGAATCTTTTTGACACCAATTGAACTTAATCGTTCGTGGTTCCAAGATCACCACATCAAGGAAACAAGCATTTTGATAAGAAAAAACCCACGCTAATCGTCGAGGACCGTCTGGTCGATTAGCCCGGTGTCTCCTAAGGCGGGACTACCTGATGGCGACCATGTTGCACTTTACCGACTGCCGGTGCAGGAGCTGTGACTGGAAGAATCTGGGTGTAGCTGTGTAAGTAAGGAGCCGGAACGAGCAGCATGGCAGTATGCTAATGCCATTGAGGGAGGTGATGCTGCTTATAGCCCAGCCGACCGCAAAGGGCTATATCAGGTCTGACCATTGAGGGGAGCGGAATTAAGATAAAGCAGACAAGAAGAGTGACAGGTTTGAGTTTTGCGTGTTTTATTCGCGCATGTAATGGTCTGGTACCGATTCCTCCATTTCTGACCATTTGCTGGGTGGTTTGGGGGCTAAACAAGAAGCTAGCTGTCGAATGGTCTGTTTTACCCAAACTAAGTTGATCATCATTATAACCTTTTTTTTTAACATCCTTAAAATATAAATGAAGAGAGGAAGGGGTTAGGGAATGTGTGTGTGTGTGTGTGTGTGTGTGTGTGTGTGTGTGTGTGTGTGTGTGTGTGTGTGTGTTGTGTATGTGTGTGCGCGTGCGTGCGTGCGTGCCAGCGTGTGTATGTGTGTATGTGTGTGTGTGTGTGTGTGTGTGTGTGTGTATGTGTGTGTGTGCGCGCATGCGTGCGTGCGTGCGTGCGTGTGTGTGTGCGTGCGCGCGCGCGTATGTGTGTGATTTGTGTGTTTAGTGGGCGTAACCGCCTATTTCATAGTACGGTTAGCAATTGGGGCATTTGGGGAGAAGGGATAGTGAGGAGGAGAGAGAGAGAGGTGAGTAGGGTAATGGCATGTTTTATAAGTATTGACGTGTTCTTTACTCATCGACACCCCCCCCCCCCCCCCCCCTTTTTTTTTTTTTTTTTTTTTCAATTTTTTTCAATTTTTCGTCTGGAGGCGAGGGACGAAGCAGAATTGCAGGCGCCTCTAAAGATGCTGCTGCTGAGTGTCCTATGAGTCCAGTAGTTCAACCAGTAACCCCCACAGTACTGTATCATTCTATATTTGTTTTATTCAGACTTGACTAAATTTTCTTTCTTTCTTTCTTGCTTCTACTACTACTTCTTCTTTTTGCTTTAAAGGAGTGTGAAGAAATTGTGTGTGTGTGTGTGTGTGTGTGTGTGTGTGTGTGTGTGTGTGTGTGTGTGTGTGTGTGCGCACGCGCGCGCGCGCGCGCGTGTGTGTGTGTGTGTGTGTGTGTGTGTGTGTGCGCGTGCGTGCGTGCGTGTGTGCGTGCGTGTTGCGTGCGTGCGCGTTAGTTGTTTACAAGCTATGATACACATTGTGCAAACGATATCATTAGTTAGTAAGAGGCGTGAAGGAATAGTTGTGGGGAGGTGGGAAAAACATATCACTTTTTCTTGTTTGTGCAGTCATAGCGTGCATCGAGTCTGAATGTGTTTTGGGTAACTCGATACCATAAGCAGCATTAGAATAGTTACGTTCCTTATCTTCAAAATAGGCGGAGACATTACTGTATTTTCGAATTTGAGCATGGTAACAACAACAACAAAAAGATGTTTCCCATGCTATTTTTACTATAATCAAAACCTTTTCTGTTATGAAGCGTATATATACATGATCAAAGAAAGTATCCACGTACAAGATATTTTCACGCAGGGAAAACATCAAGAAACAAAACAAAAGAAAGGATGAACAACTGCCCAATAAAGGTGTTTTTCCAACAATCTTGTTCTTTTCCACCTCAAATATTACGGGTGTGTTTCCAACAATCTTCTCCTCTTTCCATCCCAAACGTCTTTTCTAACTCTCAAAATAACAATTAAAAAAAGGTACCCTCTCTCTCTCTCTCTGTCTGTCTCTCTCTCTCTGTCTGTTTCTCACGTATACGTGCGCGCGCGAGAGTACCCGCGCACGCACACTCTCACACATTATAAGTTTAACAAATGCACGGTAGATGACCAAGTTTCAGAATGAATTATGTTTACTGTAGTCTAAAGGCCCCTCAAGCTCCCGCTTCCCCCACCCCCTACTGCCACATCCGCCATTTCTTTCTTTCATATTCAGTCAGAATTGTGCACAACAATAGAAAACAAAGAAAACAACGACCAAAAAACAGAAAAGAAACCCTTAAAAAAAACAAACAAAAACAAAAACAAAACAAAAAAAAAAACAAAAAACAAACAAACAAAAAAAAAAACCCAAGAACAAAAGGCACACCACCACCACCACCACCACCACCACCAAATCGTCTTCTATGGACACGTGTAAAAAGATAACGGTTTACCCGTTTGCTCCATAACAAGTCATTTCGCTGGAGAGTGGTGCTGCGGTGACATCTCGCAAACACACTTGCATGCAAATGACGACAGTTGAATGAGTGGCCTAGTCAGGGATTGTAAAAAAAACAAACAAACAAACAAAAAAGGTTCACGCCCAAACCGTAAATAGTCTTAAGTAATTTCCTATCTGAAAATTTTCTTTATAGGATGGCGTTTTCCGATTTAAGAAGTAGGGAAAAAAACATGCACGCCCAAAACTATAAACAGTCTTAATTAAGTGATTTCCTACCTGAAAAATTCCGATATAGGGTGGTGTTCTCCGATTTTATGATGCAGGAAAACGGTCCACGGAAATCGAAGAAAAGCTTCAATCGATAGCTTGTCTACACAGAAAACTAAAGCGACTTCACGCCCTTTGAGTGTATCGGCAATTTTAATGACACATGATCCGTAAAACACTGACACAAAAACACAACAGCAGCGAAAAGTCCCCAAAAAGAGCCACGCACACAATAGCCAACAATAAGAAGCAGGTCTCACACAAGACGCAACAGCGAGACAAAAGAACTAATGGAAAAGCCAGGGGGAGATTTTGTTGTCTTAGGAGCTAAAATTGAGCGAAGCAAGCAAAACTGGCCCCGGACACACTGTGTGTGCGACCAGACGTTGGGTGTGTGTCACTGTGGCGTCTCATTTGTGGCGTCTGAAAAGCTGAGTTTAACGTCCTCTGAGACCCGACTGTGGCGTCAGTCGCCAGGGTATTTTCATTAAAAGTCTTGGACTAGACTTCAGTGCTCTGTCCTCTCGATTGTTCACCCTACCCCCCACCCCCCACCCCCCCCCCCCGCCCCGCCGTTGCCCTCTTTCTCCCACCCCTCCTCAATTCCTCTCGCTCCTTTCTTTTAGTTTCCGGAAGGCCACCCTTTTAGTTTCCGTTCCGTTGTCTCTATCCCAGCAGCGAATCTTTCGTCACCCCTCCTCCCCACCTTCTGTTCGAGCATTTGGTAGGCCTATTCACGAGGCGAGCTCCACACTACTCGGGATAAAGGGTGTGCATGCATGTGCATGCGCGTGCGCGCAAATATACCTACACACAGAGGATAAATGTTATTCTTCAACGCACGTCTCACTCTCATTCTCTCTCTCTCTCTCTCTCTCTCTCTTGCTGTGTGCATGCGCGCGTAGAGTGTGTAGTGTGTGCGTGCGTACGCGCGCGCAAGTGTGTGTGTATGTATGTACGTGCGTGTGCGCACCTCTGTGTGTGTGTGTGTGCGCGCGCGCGCAAAGTTGAGCACACACTCCGCCCCCCCCCCCCCCCTTTTTTTTTTGGACTATCTCTTATTTCTTACATTACTGACAAGTGGAGGGGGTGGGGGCGGGGGAGTTTGCCAATAGCTCAGCCCCGAGTCAGCCCCCCACCTTTTTCCGTTTTTTTTTTTTTTTTTTTTTTTCTAAACTCGACATTTCGGCCGAATGCTCAGTCTAACAAAGCAGACTTAAGTTACTGCTGGACAATGGACCGTGCATCTGTCATGAGCAAGTCTGCAACTATTAAAAACACATTGTAACAGAATGAAACGGGTTAAATGGCAATGAATAGTGTACGGGAGGGGGAGCGAAGGATGTGTGTTAGTGGGACTGGAAAAGGAAGAGCTGGGACGCTGGGCAGGAGTAGGAGGGAATGGAGAGTGGACGGAGGGCGAATGAGGGTGGGGGCATGAAAATGGGGGGGATGGGGTGACAGCAGAAACGAGGCAGGATCGAGTAGAATTTTATGGATATAATGCACAACTCATAAAAAGGATAATTTAGAAACAAATATACCGTTCAAATCTACCTAGACTGAAAGAGAAAATGAGGGGGGGGGGGGGGACCGAATTATGATAATGCTGCGATCTACATTTGTAGAACTGTAAAGCCGACGAAAGATACCCGGTACAAGACGTGCGATGCCTTCGGGCTTACTCCCAGCACAACTTTCATTCTGAAGATGGAGTGTGACACCTACTCGTAGCTGGTTTTTTTTTTTTTCCAATGAAAGGCCACACACACGCACACCCCTTTGCTATAAGAAATGCACTCAAGAATCGGATATTTGCTTGCACGGTGCGTACGGTACTTCGCCACTGCACGAGTGTTCAACAATTGCGGAGAAATGTATCAATGACAAAGGCACACACGTTACCAGTGGTGTAGTCTGCGATTTCCAATTAAGCCATTAAGCGCGCCTCTCGAAATAAATTTTCAACGATCCATGTTATGTGGAGAAGAAGGCTGGTGGGAAAAAAGTCTTTTTTTCTTCTTCTTCCTCTTCTTCCACTTCTTCTCCCTCTTCTTCTTTTTCTCCTCCCTCTTCCTCTTCATTTGTGTAGCACGGTCGGCGCATTCTTAGTGTGTGGCACTGTGAGGCGATTTTATGGGTCTGGGACTCTAGGTCTGCTGACATTAAACGTACGACTGTTGTTTTAATGTTAACCACCCTTTTAACATTCGTCTCTTCCTGTCAACGATTTTCAGACTGGGTCGTGCGAACTGGATCACCTTTTAAAGCGTTCGTTAAAACCTTATGTGGTAGCCCACCATTAACAGTAGGAATTACGTGCTGAGAAGTAAAAAAGCCAACACCCGGCTGGTATCGGTATTGATCGGTGACGAACTCGTCGTGTTTGTGCTGATGGAAACGCTCTCCAGATAGGGCTGGGTGATCGTGTTTGGGACACGTTTTTACGAGTGTCTGAGGGTAACGTGGTACCAGCCAAAAAAGGTGAACGTACGTGTTGTCCAGGGATTTCACGAGTGCGCGCACAAAAATTCGCCGCGTGCATTCAGAGGCATGCTGGCACATGCAGCTAGGCAGCATTCTGTTTTTTTGTTTATATCTGCCTCCCTTCCCTTCCCACAAGCCCACCCCTCCCCACTCCCACGCCTCCCCCTGGGAATAACAGCTACCTCCAAAATTCTTACTGATTGCACCTTATAGTTACACCACACCAAAAATGACATACTGGAGATGTACTTATGAGTTTACAGTTACAGCAATCATTTTCCTGTCTGTTTTACATTATCTAACAAAAGAAATTAAGTTACCAAGCTTAGTCACAGATGTATAAATCAGACCTAACTCAATTTCACGAAGATAGATTTTGTTTGATTTAATCAATTTTTTTTTTACTTTGGAATGCCAGTTTATAAATTCTGATGATGCTTTCAGGGTATGGTGCCACAACTTTTTAAGTATCTGCTACAGATACGCACCGTTTAAAAACCAAACGCATGAGAAGTAAGAGTTCCGTAGTCGAATGATTAGAGCGTTAGGTTGTGGAGCAGCGGTCGTGAGTTTGAACCACTTGCTGGGTTGGATTTTTGTTGTTATTGAAAACCCTGTCTGCCTCCCTAGCAGTGAATGTGCATCTACTTCAGCTAACGTAAGGTTAAGGGGACGGCAGAAGAAGGGACGTGATCCGTCTTTCACAATGCCATGCTTGGACATGGTGGATATCTAACCGTTCACACTACTTTTACAGCCATACGGGACTTTCACTTTAATGTCTAATCTTAGCTTCCTCAATACTTTTGTCGTTAATTTAAAGGGGAACAGAAAGATGGGACAGTTTTGTCTGGTGCTTATTATCATCACATATTTGATTGTATTCGGGGTTCAAACTCACATTATTCAGTTTCATTCATTCATTAATCGTTTTGTACTTTCTTGCACTGCAGAACTACATCTTCAACTTTAGACTGTCTGGTATGATTTGTTGAGCCATCCGCGAAAAAATACAGCGTGCAAGCATAAAGGTAGATCGGTAACATATTGTGAACAGAGGAAAGGTCCTAACATCAAGCCTTGAGGAGCATCATATTTGGGAGGCATCAGAACAATCTTTGTCAGTTATTTGAAACAAGCTGTGCTCCGTTGTTTTAGAATGAAGACATGAATTCAAATGTATTTGTTTGACAGACCATACAATCTAAGATGTATTTCTTTTGTAAGCAGTATGTTGCCAGCTACACTGAAAGCTTTCGCAAAGTCTACAAAGTGAGCGCCAACAACTGTCTTGTCACTGATATTGAGACCCATTTATTTCTAAGTTTGACGGTAATGGCTTTTCCTTGTGTGTTTTTCGCATTTTTGCTTCTAAAGGTTTTGACAGGGTAGGCAAAGTAGAAATGGGTCTGTTGTTTGACACTGTTTGGGTCTCCTGATTTACAGACAGATATGACCCGAGGCGGGGCGTTCTTCTCTGAAGGCCACCTTTGTCGTGCG
>JADBJO010002454.1:60000-70000 GCA_016801955.1 Conus betulinus
TGGAGCGGTGTACGCCCGTTAAAAATGACAGGGGTGATCAATCGATAGATTGGTCTATTTTTTTTGCCCACTAATTACAATAATTATCATAATAATAGGGCACATGTAAGTAATGGTTAGTCCGTTAATCATGATTAGAGCGATTGATAAGGCATGTGTAATTACTGATTACTTTTAGATCATTGATAACAACGAGGGTAGAAAATGAAGACATGGATAACTAATGATTACTTTCACTCGGATGATAGGAACAGGAATGATTATGAAGATGAGTTTAATCACCGATTATACTCAGTTTATTAATAATGAAGACATCTCTAATGATTGCCTAGGCTAGTTTTTGCCCGTTGATAGTACGGGGATGAAAAGTAAAACACCCATACTCATCATTTTTTTTTCCATCAATAACAACGGAAGCGATTAATGAAGGCGCTTGTTATCTCTCTTTTTTCTATCCATTAATAATGATGGAAATGATTAATTAAAACACGTGTAATTCTTTTTAAAAACATTCACAGTAACAAGAGAGATCAATAAAGACGCGAGTCTTCAGAACACTTTTTCGGGCCGAGATTAATTAATTAACTTATTAATAAGATTTAAACCACAGTGCCAAGGACATCCACGCTGTTGGTTCGGATGAGGAAATTGCACAGGCCCTCGATACCAGGCGCCGCCTGAAACTCAGCCTGCCACGAGCAAACGAGACTAAAGATTGGGAGAAACTGGATACAAAAATCGTCCAAAGACTTGATGCACTGATAGGGAAAAGCACCCTGGAACACAAACTAGCCACATATGGGGACATTGTGTATGCCACATGTAGAGACGCCTATGGAGCAAAACTACCTAAAGAGAAAACACCTCCAAAGAAATCCAGACGCCAAGAAGAGATGGACAAGACCAGAGTCCAAAAGAAAAAACCTTAAGAAGCAAATGAAGAGACCGCACTGCCAGCTGAAAAAAACAAAGCTTGGAAAAACTCTGGGAAGACCTGAAAGCAAAACACAGCGCCCTCAGCAACGCGGAATCTGCGAGGAAGAGGAAGAGCAAAAAGAAGAAGACACAAGAGCGCTTCTTCAGAGATCCCTTTCAGTTTTGCCAGAACCCTGTTTGAGCAGCCAAAATCTGGGACCCTAAGTGTGGACAAAGAAGTTCTTGAGCAGCATCTGAGGAAAACATACTCTGACTCACAGAACAAAGCACCACTCGACATTTAAGGTCTAGTGTGGCAAACCAACCCTGAGGAACAGTTCAATGACAAGCCTCCAACGTTGGCGGAAATCAAGAAGGTGGTCGACAAAGCCAGAGCCAAATCATCACCAGGGCCAAACGGAATACCTTACAAGCTGTACAAGAAATGTCCCAAGGTGCCGGAGTGGCTCCACAGGCTGCTGCGATCAGCTTGGAGAAACCAGAAGATCAGCGGCCAGTGGATGACAGCAGATGGTGTGTACATCCCCAAAGAGCAAAACTCAAGTGACATCAGCCAGTTCAGGCAATATATCACTACTGAACGTCGAAGGGAAAATCTTCTTCTCTGTCATGGTAGCAAGGCTGACCAAGTACCTCATGGAAAACAAGTACTGGGTGTGTCAGTCCAGAAAGGTGGCATCCCAGGCGTGGCTGGCTGTGTAGAACACGCCACATGATCTGGGACGCAATCCAAAGAGCAGCAAAAAAACAGAAAAGAGAGACCTGGACGTAGTAGTGTGCTTGATCTGGCAAACGCATATGGATCTGTACCCCATGAGATGATACAGTTGGCTCTTGAGATGTACCATGTGCCAAAGAACATCCGCGACATGCTCAAGAAGTACTTCAATGGCTTCTCAATGCGCTTCTCTACCAAGGAGTGCACAACAGATTGGATCAACTTGGAAGTGGGCATTGCAACGGGCTGTGCAATTTCCCCAATACTGTTCGTGTTGGCAATGGAAGTCATCTTGAAAGCAGCAACAAGCAACGCAAGACAAACACAGACCTTGGCGATGGATACAAGATGCCCCCTCTCAGGCCTTCATGGATGACACTACAGTGATTTCATCTAGAGAAGACGAGACACGTCATGTGCTGGAGAGGCTGGACGACATAATCGCCTCATCCAGAATGAAGTTCAAGCCAAAGAAATCACGGAGTCTCTCACTGAGGAAAGGAAAAGTGGCCGAATCTGTGGTCTTCAGTGTTGCCAACCAGGCCATTCCAACAGTTACAGAAGAGCCAATCAAGAGCCTTGGAAAATGGTATGATGATACGCTGAAAGACACACAAAGAGCAAAAGAAACCCAAACAGATGTCGGAAGAAGGCTTGGAGACCACTGACCAGTGTTGGCTCCCTGGGCAAATATAAGGTCTGGTGTCTGCAGTTCATGCTGATACCAAAGCTCCTATGGCCTCTGATGATATACGACATCTGCATCAGCATAGTGGAGGCAATGGAATCCAAAATCAACAAAGTTCACAAGGAAATGGCTTGGTGTCCCACCCTGTCTGACTGACATAGCGCTATACTGTCGCCAAGCAAAGCTGAAAAACTACCACTGAAATCCATCCTGGAGGAATATAAAGCAGGGAAGATAGGACTTCAAAGCATGCTGGAGGATCAGGAGACAAGGTGGTAGAAGCAATCAAGCCCCAGCTGAAGACAGGCAGAAAATGAAAAGTTCAAGAGGCGATGGATTCTGCAAAAGAAAGTCTCAAGATCAGAGAAATAACAGGACACACACAGACCAACAGACAAGGACTGGGGGTGACCAAAACTGAATGGTGGTCGAAAGCCAAAGGAAAAGCCAAAAGAGACACGATGATTCAGGAGATGAGAAAAGAAGACCAAAAAAGACTCCCAAAAGCAGTCCAGCAGAGCCAGCAAGGGCAATGGACAACGTGGGAGAATGCACTCTAAAGAAGTCTTACTTGGAATGACATTTGGCACATGGCCCCTCTCAGGATCAGCTTCATTCTCAGATCTGCATATGACCTTCTGCCCTCAAATGCAAACCTGGTGAGGTGGGGAAAAACAGACAATCCTTCATGCCCCCTCTGCCATGAAAAATAAACAGTGGAGCATGTCCTTAGCTCATGTAAAGTAGCCCTGGCTCAAGGAAGGTACACATGGAGGCACAACCAAGTGCTCAAAGAGATTGTACAAGTAGTCTGGGCTAGTACCAACACCACAAAAGGGAATAATCAGGACTCCAAAAGCACCCGCAACATTCTTCATGGCAGGAAGGCAGCGAATCATGGCCAAGAACAACAGTGCCACTCGGAACATGCAGGCAGAGTGTGCTGGACGGGGCAGATGACTGGGAGTGCACTGCAGACCTCCCAGAATGGAAGAGTCACCCAGAGATCATTAGCAAGAGTGGCATGAGACCAGACATAGTAGTCCACTCTCAGGTCAACCAAGCAGCTGATCATGATCGAGCTCACGGTGCCATATGAGAACAGAACGGAGGCAGCTCAAATCTACAAGACTGAAAAGTATGCTGATCTGGCAAACAGCCTGAGGAGAGAAGGCTATCAGGTCAAAGTCCTCACTGCAGAAATTGGAGCTAGGGGGTTTGTGGGAACGTCTGCATACAGCCTCATGAAACAGCTCTCAGTTGCAGAGAGGGAAAAAAAAAAAACAGAGCCCTGAAAGCAATGGCAGAAGCAGCAGAGAGGTGTTCAAGCTGGATCTGGTCAAGGAGGAACAAAAGTGAACTTCATAAGGCTTAACTTTCCTACAAATATCAGGTGTCCCAGTGGCTCAGTGGTTAGTGCGCAAGTCATTAAGTGGAAAATGAGCATGTCCAGAGGGGCATGGATTCGAATCCCAGCCATGGCTCGTCCCAAGATGAAAAAAAAAAAAAGCGGGCAGCAGAGGGACATCCGGAATTATGAACCGGGTGTGGCCCAACCCCACTAGAGTGTCAGGAGTTAAGGGCCGAAACATGATAAAGACACCTGCCGGTCGATTACTTAAAAAATAGCATAGCGATTAATCGAGGCACGCGGACTTCCAGATTAGTTCAACCTCCTCATGTTCAGAGGTCAGTATTATCATCATATCTCGCAGGTACTAGTACCCCCACAGACATTAATATTGGAGAATTGTAAGCCGAGGCAGTAGGCTACAGGAGAGAATCGTACAACATTATCAAAGCTTGTCAAAAATCTATCTCTGACAGAGTGGAATACGAGACCACAGATCAACCCCCCTCCCCCCCCCCCCCCCCCCCCGGTCGTACCCACCTTCATTTATCATACATGTAGTCCGCTTCCCAGTCCTTGGGGACCGTCAATGACCTTCCCACTGGCACCCCATAAAAGTTCATACATTGACGTGGTTTACAGCGTCGCTACCAGAGTCAGTACATGTATGCACGCGCTCAAGCGCACACACACACACACAAACGCGCGCACACACGCCTCTCTCTCTCTCTCTCTCTCACACACACACACACATGCGCGCGTGCGCGCGCGCGCGCGCGCACACACACACACACACACACACACGTCTGTCTCACACAGACACAGACACCTCTCTTTCTCCCCCTCCCACCCGCGCGCACGCACCCCCCCCCCCCCCCCCCCCACACACACACACACACTCACTTCTTTCTCTCTCTCTCTCTCTCTCTCACACACACACACACACACACACACACACACACACACACACACACACACTCTCTCTCTCTCTCTCTCTCTCTCTCTCTCTCTCTCTCCCTCTCTTTCGACACTTTGATAAATGCTGTTATATTCTTTACTCATAAGTTTCAAAGTGAGGTGACTGAAATTACTCCTTAGTTCAACCAAACAATTCCAGACCACAGGAGGAAAACACTGCCAAAGACCCACGTTTCTCTGCCCCTCTCATCATGTTGTCTTAAATGATTCATGAGCAACTCTAGCGATCCTACCCTCGTCTGTTTACAACAGATGAAACCTTGTACTTAATAGTTTTCATGACTGTAACAATACACAACAATGCCTGCCTTCCCAACTCCCCATATATTACTAGATGTTTTCTGGCTTACCTCCAAGAGTTTCTTGCACGCGTAAGTCATTGACCAAGGTGGGGGGGGGGGGGGGGGGGGGGGGGGGGGGGGGGGGGGGAGGGGGGGGGGGGGGGGGGGGGGGGTGTCATATACCACAAAACACAGCAAGAACAACAACATTCGTTCGAACACGGTACAAAAAATGATGGCGCTTACAAGAAATGCAAGCAAGCAGAATAACTGTATTAAATGTAAACATGCAAAGATATGATCGCACAGTCTCTTTTGAGCTGCATAGACACACACGGCTCGGTTGTAAATGGAAGTTTTTGGAGGAAGTTTATTCGAGAGTTAGAAATGTTGAATTCGTCCCCCTCTTGGGTACGACAATAGAAAAAAGAAAAACGTACGTTGTCTTCTAAAGCCGTATTACAGAAACGACAATACAGTTCATGTTCATCTACAAACATATATCTCAAACGTTCATAACTGATGTCAGAGATACCGAATTTGAACTTTTGTTGGTACACGTGATATACATTTGTTCCGTCTGATCCCAACACACAATTCTACAGAACTTGAAGTTTATGATTAAAAAAGACTCAGAAGAAACAAAACTGCTATTCTGCAAAACGAAAGAAACAAATTACGAGACGTTTATGAAGTCTGCACCCAGCAAACCTGTCGCCAGGACATACATGCTCTTGCCAGTTCTGCCACTTTAAGTCTATAGCTCTCAGTTTGAAAGCTTTTTTTTTTTTCTTAAATATGAAATCCACCGGATACCTCGTATACAAGAGAAAACCAGTAGGCTGTAGGTAGGGTGAATGTTTGTTTGTAGCCCACCTGTTCTCACCGTTGTTATCCAGAGTACATAATGCCTTGTAAGCGTTCAGTGGCAACCTGCTTTATCCCTCTACATTCGCTTCAAACAATACTTAAAACATTTTTAAACAATTTACGGGAATTGGAGTCCTCCTTAGCACGCCATATCAACAAAGACAACTGATGATGTTCGACTGTCTGCGTAACAAAAAATGGAAACAACGACCCCCCAAAAAAAAAAAAAACAAAACAAAACAAAACCCAAAAAAAAAAACAAAAAAAAAAAAGAAACAACAACAACAACAACAAAAAAAAAAAAAGAAAGAAAACAACAAAAAAAACAAAAAGGCTGACTCGTTTTCTATGCCCCAGTTCAATGGCATTATTCACAGGGAGGTCCAGTCTCAGTCGTAGCACCAGCATGTCACCACAAGCTTTCACTATTATCGCACGTCGGTATCAGGCAGTCCGTCAGAGAGGAGACGCTGCGCTGCTGTCGGGTCACTACAGCGGTGTTCAGTGGTGGCTGTTCTGACCCACCCTGCTGTCGGGTCACTACAGCGGTGTTCAGTGGTGGCTGTTCTGATCCACCCTGCTGTCGGGTCACTACAGCGGTGTTCAGTGGTGGCTGTTCTGATCCACCCGGTAAAAGGTGACGACAATAGTTTTTTTTTTTTTTCTTTTTTTTTTGTTACTGAGTCTGCATGAGTGATCTTATTTGGGCAGAGTGACTATTAGCATTTTACATCTCTCTGTCTGTCTGTCTACCTGTCTGTCTTTCTTTCTCCGTCCGTCTGTCTGGTCTGTCTGTCTGTCTGTTTGTCTCTTTTTCAGTTTATTCATCCATTTATCTATCTGTCTGTCAGTCTATATGTCTGCCCGTATGTCTGTCTATCTATCTCTCAGTATGTTGCGTCTTACTGTTCATTTTTTCAGAAGTTTTGCCTACTCTTGTTTCAAGGATAAATACTGGCTCGAATTCGACTTCTTCTCTTCTTCCCTTTCTCTCTTCTTTTTCGTTGTTCTCTTGTTTGGGTTTCCTCACAACAAACAAACAAAACAAAACAAAAAAACAAACCCCCCCCCCCCCAAACAAAAAATCCCCAACTAAACAAACAGCCAAAACAAACAAACAAAACCCTTCAGTGGCGCAAAAGAGATGGCCGTTACTCGGATAAGAAGAATCCAATAATATAAACTGTGACAAGGTACAGGTCTGTTCTCCGACACTGGCCGTTGATTCATATTTATTTGATAACGGGACAGAACCGTAGGTATTCCTCAGTCGCCCCCATTCGTCATCATGGCGACAGCACGGATCCTCCATTCATTGCGGGTATAATACTCCCCCCCCCCCCCCCCTTCCACGCTGAAAAGGTGATGACCACACTTCTTCCCGTACCACCTCAAGCCCCCCCTCCTCTCCCCTCTCACACTTCGCCATCTTCCTGTTTTCTTTGCCTATGGAAGCACACCGACTTTCAAAAGACAGTATTCCTGTTTGTGATGTATTTTCACAAGGAAAAGATAAATTTCATCTAGGTAACAACGATGATTATGGATTCCAACAATGAAAACTGACATCACCGTATTAATCACATTTAAAATCTGTTTATATTTCCGCCTGCAGTTGCTTCACTTTGCAACTAGATCTGGTATTACCCTGCAAAAAGAAACGTTTTCACGCGCGAAAACAGCCAGCCAGTATCATGTGAAAACGTTTTCTTCTTTACATAATAAGACATATGTCCATATGAAAATGAAAATCTTTATGTTGTAACAGCTATATCCACATGAATATGTTTTTAACCACACGATAATTAGCTACTGAAAACAGCTAGTCATTCTAGAAAATATTCTATTAAAAGTTATTTACATGTGAAAACCGGTTAATTATTACGGGTAAACATCCTTTCACGGATAAAAATTTCCCCAGATAATCAACTTTTCACCAGAAAATAAACTTCACCAGCCGCCGTGGGCGAAGTGGTTAGCGTCGCGGACTCCCGGCTGGGAGGTCGTGGGTTCGAATCCCATCAGAAGTCATGTGGGTTTTTCTGCCCCGACCGGCTCCTACCCAGAGTTGAGTTTGCTGCGGACTCAGTTGGGAAGACTGGGACCACACAGTCGAGTTTCATCCACTTAATGGATGCGTTTCTGAGAGTGTTGCTCAAATTTGCTGACCAACACTGCAGGTGTCTGTATCTCTCGGGCCTGGTTGACGCCGGGATATATTATGAAAGGAAGCGTAGAGTACAGCCCTGTCATGTAGTCTCAGACCGAAATGGAAATCCGTAGCATCATCATAATCATCCTCATTCTCATCGATCAGCATAAAAAAAAAAAAAAAAAAAAAAGTCTCAAATTCTGTGGCCCTTCATGCCCTGCTCTCATGGTGACCTCAGTTTCGATGTCCTCTCCACGTCTGTGGCCTTGGTTTGGTTCCGTCCGGGTCGCCGGTATCGACGGTCCATGGGGGGCTGTCGTTGGACGGACGTGGTGGCGCCCTCCGGAGGGAGAGCTCACTCACGCCGGCTCCGCGACTAAGCAATTATTGTCGTTAGTAGGGGGCTTAGTAGGTGGTGTCCTGCGTAAGTTAGATCAGAACAGGCGCCACTGAACACCACTGAAGTGACTCGGCAACAGTGCAGTGTCTCCTCCGTGGGGGTGGCCTCTTGACGACTTGACATTGACTGCTGCCTGTGGATTGCCGGTGCCGGGGCTGCGGCGGGGGGGCCGACCGGGCCTTGGCTGTGGACAGGGTGTCGGAATGAGCGGCGTGGGGGTGTACTGCCTCTGAGGTGGCTCAGAGGTTGGGACAGAAAAAAAAAAAAAAAACAAAAAAACTTCAAAACGCGCAGTTAGCTGTTTTGCAGGGAAATGGGAGTAACACTCATACAATCTATTTGTGTGAACAGTCATAGTAACTGCTTTCCCGCAAAGACACTATCACGACCTTTGTGGCCAATGTGGCCCCATACTTGCCCCACCCAAAACATGCGACCCTCCCCACCTCAACTCGCCCCTTTCCCCAGTAGTATCCATAATTCCTTACCCCCCCCCCCCCCCCCCACACACACACACCTCTTACACTGCTTTGCTCTCCTCTCTAGTCTCTCTTCCCCAACCGAAGTCACACGCCACATCCCTCCGTCTCTCTCTACTTTCCAGCCTCATCTTCGACCTACTTACTTCGTTTCCAAACCCCCATTCATCCCCTCTCTCCTCTCTATGCGTCCTCGCCCCTTCCCTCCCCCCCCCCCCACCTCCACCCCTTTCCCTTCACCTCGTCCTTCCTTCCCAGATCGTATACAACCAAGCCATTCCCCTCATTTCTACATCGTGACAGGCGTTGGCAACAAAGCGGGGGTCGCGTTTACTGAGTGAGAACAGCTTTTTTTTTCTGAATCAAGAGAGACATAGCAGGGAACACTGAAGGACAAAGTGTGTGTGTGTGTGTGTGTGTGTGTGTGTACGCGCAGGGCGAGACACACGAACGGCAGATTGACAGTTTTTTTTTGTGACTGGTTGTGACTGGTGATCACGGTTCAAAACCCACCTGTTTACACACCTGACAAAGCAGGGGGGTGGGGGTGGGGAGCAGGGGGGGGAGGGGGAGGGGGAGGAGAGGGGGAGGGGATGTTTACGAGCGATGGCACGTTGGACAGCACGCTTCGGCTTAAAAACAAAACAAAACATAAATCAAAAAAAACAAATAAACAAACAAACAAAAACAGCCCAGTATTCTACTACGACAGAAATGTGTGCTCAGAGACCCATCTGTCAGTATTAATCGATTTGTATAATCCACCTTATATATAAAAACAACAACAACAAAAACCTGAACAAACAAATGAATCTGTACACTACAACGATAGAAATGTGTACAGTGGTCCTTTTGTCAGTCTGTCACAGATTTATATTATCCAGATATATATACACGCACTTCTTTTGCAAAGCTGCAAAAAGAATCATTTGGGATGTGTAAGAAACAAAGAAAAGAGAGAGAGAGAGAGAGAGAGAGAGAGAGAGAGAGAGAGAGAGAGAGAGAGAGAGAGAGAGAGAGAGAGAGAGAGAGAGAGAGTGAGAGATGTGAACATTTATTCATAAAGGCCATAGGCCCTTAGAGAGAGAGAGACACTTGACACTTTGATATTTCATTGTCATTACCAAAGAGGTCTTCTGACATGGGG
>JADBJO010002454.1:75000-85000 GCA_016801955.1 Conus betulinus
CTAACGGTGATGATCAACATGTGTGTGTGAATCAGTGAACACAAACAGTATGACGGAGCGTTTAGCAAGTCTAGATACGGATACAGAATGCATTGATTTTGACACACAGCAGTCTGTGGCATCGCGTAACACTACGAGGGACAATTACACATATTTGTTCACTCAACCCAGGTTAGAAAGTAAACAGATGTCTGAGTTTCGTATTATGGCATGGAATGTTTCAGGGTCTCTCTCAAAAGTTACATAGTGCTTCCTTTAAAATGTTCTGTTCAAGTTTCAAGATTTTCTCTTTTTCAGAGGTTTGGGCATGTAAACAAAGTGACATTGAAAACGCCTTTCCAGACCATTCTGTTTTTTTTTTTTTTTTATCCACGCATGCAACGCATGCAAATTAAAAAAATAAAAGGTGGGGTTGTTGTATGCATACATAAGTCTATTGCAAACAAAGTGGAACGACTATTAAAGAATGTTGAAGACTGCGTGTTCATTAAATTTGAAAAATCAATATTCAAATACTCATTTGATATTATCGCTGCTTTTGTTATGTTGCTCCAGAATATTCTGTTATATATGAAGACAACCCTTTTGAAGGCTTTGACAAAACTGGACAGTAATATTTTGTGATTTGATGCTATCCTTCCCAAATTTCCCCATTTATTATTATGTGGTGGTGATTTCAATGCGCGAACAGCAGAGCTTCCAGACACTGAGTTTTGTGATGAAGACAGACATGCTGCGCCTTTGGATGAACTCCGTGATTTATTGTGTGATACTGTGCAGTCAACACGCAAATCGAAAGATAAGAGTACTAACAATTTTGGATTAAGACTTATTGAATTTCTGAAAGAAAATAACTTATTTTTTGTCAATGGACGAACAGAGGGGGATCGGGATAGTGAAATTACATGTACTGCTAATCATGGAATGAGTGTGGTGGATTACTGTGTTGTCTCAAAGTCTTTGTTTGATTTGTTAGCTGATTTCAAGGTTTTAGACAGGTCTGAATCAGACCACTTTCCATTTGTAACTATATTTTCTGGTACCGATGGGGCTAAGGATAATGTCCTAAATGACACTGAAGAAATTCACATAGAGGAATTGTCTACTTTCTTTTGGACCGATTCTTCTTTGAATATATACGACAAAATCAGCATGTAGAATATGAACACTTTCTTTCTGCTATGGAAAAAAAGCACTGATGCAGGGTCAGATTATCTTGTTGATTTACTTCAGCGAGCAGCTGAAAAGGGCAAGCAAAACCAACTCAAACAAAATTCACGAACCCAACCCTTGTGGTGGGACGAAGATTGCGAACAAGCAAAAGCTGAAAGGTATAGGCAGCTGAGACTGTGGCGATCCTCCAACAAACAAGAAGATTTAGATCATTTTATTTACTTGAAAAAAGAATTCAAAACCTTATGCAAACAAAAGCAAGAAAAAAGAGAACAATGAAATCTTGAAGGAGTTAAATGGTGTTTGCTCATGTTTGATTTGTTAGCTGATTTCATTCTGCCCCCGACCGGCTCCTACCCAGAGTTGAGTTTGCTGCGGGCTCAGTTGGGAAGACTGGGACCACACAGTCGAGTTTCATCCACTTAATGGATGCGTTTCTGAGAGTGTTGCTCAAATTTCCTGACCAACACTGCAGGTGTCTGTATCTCTCGGGCCTGGTTGACGCGGGATATATTATGAAAGGAAGCGTAGAGTACAGCCCTGTCATGTAGTCTCAAACCGAAATGGAAATCCGTAGCAACATCTTAATCATCCTCATTCTCATCGATCAGCATAAAAAAAAAAAGTCTCAAAGTTCTGTGGCCCTTCATGCCTGCTCTCATGGTGACCTCAATTTCGATGTCCTCTCCATGTCTGTGGCCTTGGTTTGGTTCCGTCGGGGTCGCCGGTATCGGCGGTCCATGGGGGCTGTCGTTGGACGGACGTGGTGGCGCCCTCCGGAGGGAGAGCTCACTCACGCCGGCTCCGCGACTAAGCAATTATTGTCGTCAGTAGGGGGCTTAGTAGTAGGTGGTGTCCTGCGTATGTTAGATCAGAACAGGCGCCACTGAACACCACTGAGGTGACTCGGCGGCAGTGCAGTGTCTCCTCTGGTGGGTTGCCTCTTGACGACTTGACATTGACTGCTGCCTGTGGATTGCCGGTGCCGGGGCTGTGGCGGGGCCGACCGGGCTGTGGCTGTGGACAGGGTGTCGGAATGAGCGGTTGGACCGATTCTTCTTTTGAATATATACGACAAAATCAGCATGTAGAATATGAACACTTTCTTTCTGCTATGGAAAAAAGCACTGATGCAGGGTCAGATTATCTTGTTGATTTACTTCAGCGAGCAGCTGAAAAGGGCAAGCAAAACCAACTCAAACAAAATTCACGAACCCAACCCTCGTGGTGGGACGAAGATTGCGAACAAGCAAAAGCTGAAAGGTATAGGCAGCTGAGACTGTGGCAATCCTCCAACAAACAAGAAGATTTAGATCATTTTATTTACTTGAAAAAAAGAATTCAAAACCTTATGCAAACAAAAGCAAGAAAAAGAGAACAATGAAATCTTGAAGGAGTTAAATGATGTTTGCTCTGAAAAAAAAAAAACAACTCGAGGTCATTTTGGCAAAAAGTTAGATTTCTCACAGGTGCTAAAGCAACCCGCGCAAACGTAATTGATGCATGTACATGGTTTCATTATTTTCGTGACCTTTTGAACCCTGATAACACAGTTGTTGACTCTGATTTTCGGACTGAAGTTAATCAGGTTTTAGAAAGCCATACTCCTGATGTCTGTGACCAGTGTCAGGCTGCACAGGATGATCTTGATAAGCCGATCACAGAAGATGAAATCCGCCAGGCAATAAAGGCTATGAAGAAAGCTAAGGCTCCTGGACCCGATGGTGTACGGCCCTGATGTGTTCCATGTTTTAAACAGTGTTCTGGTAAAGTTTTTACATGTTTTGTGTTCAATAGAGTCTTTGACAGTGGGCATTATCCAGGAAGTTGGACAAAGGGGTTGATTTTTCCACTGCACAAGAAGGGTGACCACAAAAATGCCGGAAACTATAGAGGAATTTCATTAAATGTTATTGACAAACTGTATAGCAGCATTTTGAATAAGAGGTTGTATGCTTTTTTTGTGAAAAGACAAGTAATATACCAGAAGCTCAAGCAGGTTTTAGAAAGGGATAGAGTACAACTGACAATATATTCTCTCTGCAATCATTAATTCAGAAATATCTTACTAAAAAGAGCGGCCGCTTCTACACTCTTTTCGTTGATTTTTCCGAGGTGTTTGATAGTATTGATAGAGCAAATTTGTTGTATATTCTACTTCAAAAAGGAATCCATGGAAAAATGTTTCAAACACTCACAAATATGTACAAGCAAGTTATGGCGGCAGTTAGATTCGGAAATAGCATTACAGAGTATTTTGAGTGTTTGTCAGGGGTAAGGGAAGGCTGCATTCTCAGCCCTTTGCTGTTTTCACTGTTTATATCTGAACTGCAAAATACACTAGTTACTGGTAACACAAGGGGGATTGATGGGTTTTCAGATCAAACTGGCATTCTCTTATTGATGTATGCAAATGATATCGCCTTGGTTTCTGACTCTGTGACTGACCTCCAGAAGAAAATTGACTGTTTGGATCTTTTCTGTCGCAAATTTGGACTAAAGGTGAATATGGAAAAAACGAAAGTTAGTTGTCTTTAACATAGACATGTAGGTAGCCCACTACATATCTATGTCTTTAAGAACGGTGGTTTTTCTGTAAAGATCTGAGGTATGGTTTTATGCTGGTAAACAAATCAAAGTGGAACCCATGTACAACTATTTGGGAGTGATATTTTCTGCTACATTGAACTGGTCAAAATGTGTAAGTAATCTTTCTAGGAAGGCACTTAGAGCGCTTGCAGGAATCAAGAAGTTATATTTTCAAACTAAAAAACATGCCAGTTCGTACTGTGTTTAAGATTTTTTATGTGAAAATCAAGCCAATCTGTTTATATGGCTCAGAAATTTGGGGTTTCCAACACTTCGAAGAAATTGAAAAGGTGCAAACGAAAATATGTAAAATGGGTTTTGAGTGTTGGGAGAGATGTAAAAAATAATGTTGCTTTGGGTGAGTGTGGTAGATTTCCTTTATATATTGATGCCTATGTACAGCTTATTAGGTACTGGTTGCAGACTTCTTGTATTATCACATGACCGCAACCCTCGTCAATGTTACAATATGTTGTTTATGCATGATAACAATGCCAGACAGAACTGGGCTACTCGAGTTAGAACCATTTTGTGTAAATTTGGATTGGCTATGTATGGGTGACGCAAGATGTTGGAAATCCAAGCTACTTTCTTAAAGTATTCAAAGAAAGATTAGAGGATAATTTCCGTCAGTGCTGGCATGAATCAGTTGTCACAGAAGGAGACTATATCTTATACCAACCAGAAATCTTAAGGGCCACCTACATAAGCCAGTTAGAAAATCATGAGCACCGTCGTGTTCTCTGTCTGGTTAAAATCAAATCGACTCCCACTAAACGGAATCCCACGTTATGGCAAATGTTTGTCAAATCCAATCTGTAAAGTCTGTGATTTGAACTGTGTGTGAAGACCTTGTTCATTTTTTGCCTGTGTGCCCAAGGTATGCTGCACTCCGTAAACGACATATCCCTCTGTATTACTATACCGCTTCCCATCAACTCTAAAAGTACAATTGCTATTCACAAATCTCAGTGGAAAATTAGCCTTTAGAGTTGCGACCTATATTTGTTGAGCTGTGAAACTGAGATGCCAAACTACATCTTGATTGAAATGTTTTGCTACTCACCATGTATACAATTTTGACTGACCATTTCTCCTGTCTGTATAGGCCAGTTGGCCAGAAAAGACTGATTAAAATTATTGTTATTGTTATACATACATGCATACCTACATACATACCCACATACAAAAGCAACAACAACAACAACAACAACAACAACAACAACCGGTAGTCTGCTACAGGACAGCTGGTTCTGCACATCACTATGGTCCCAGTCCACAGATAACGATACTGATACATACATACATGCAACAAAAAATTACAACAACAACAATAACAACGACTTCTTCTTCTACTACTACTACTGCTGCTGCTGCTGCTGCTATTACTACTACTATTACAAACACTGCTGCTGCTGCTGTTACTACTACTACTACTGCTGCTGCTGTTGCTGCTGCTGCTGCTATTACTACTACTACTACTGCTGCTGCTGTTACTACTACTACTACTACCACCACTACTGCTACTGCTGCTGCTGCTTTAAAGAAAAAAAAAAAAACTACTATTCCGCCGGACGAAAGGACAAACAAATTACAAGACAAAACACAACGTGTGGCTTTGTCCTGCAATTTGTCCCTTTCGTTCGACGGAATAGGTTTTTTTTTTCTTCTCAGTTTGGTTCAGTTTCCGCCTGCAGTCACCTCACTTTGAAACCTACTGCTGCTTCTACACTACACCACCACTGCTAGTACTACAACTACTACTTTTACTACAACTACTACTACCACCACCACTACTACCAATACTATCACCACCACTACCACTGCCACTACTACTACTACTACTACTACTACTACCACCACTCCTACCTGCTAATGTGCTTACCTCCTCCTCTCTCCCAGCCAAGGCTGCGGCTGGTTATGTTTGGAAACTCACCTGACCCACCGAACAGAATTCTCAAAGGGCATCAGTGAGCATCTGAATCATTTGATTTACGTGTCAGTCATGTACCCAACGTCGCCACGGATTGTCCCCCTTTATTAAGTCCGGCGAACTTTGTGGGCTCGTCTGGACTGCGCTGTGCGTGGGGTCGTCTTTGTTGACCAGACAAAGGAAGCCGGTGTCCAGAAACAAAGGACATCGATTTCGCCATTTGACAGTGAGAAAACCTCGCCATTGATTTCGCGGACTCTGCAGGACATTTTGTTCTGCTGTGGGTTACGAGCATCGCAGAAGTTTAAAGGTTCGACTTAGGTGACGGCCAGTTTTGTTGTTTGTTTGTTTGTTTTCAATTTTGAAAGCTTGACTGCCGCCTGAAGCATATTTTTAAGGGTGTTATGCGCGTCACGACATGCATTACCTTTAAACATAACCCCAACATTAGGCCTCACACATTGGTTTTTTTTTTTTTTTTTTAACACTCAAAGCTGTTTGTTCCATCTGTCAGAGAAGAGCCGTCATTACCTCCTCCCACTTCCCTCCCACCTCCCTCATAAGGAAATAAACGAACAAAAAGAAAAAAAAAAAATTCATCAAAAAAGAAAGAAAAAAAAATCTGCTATGATCCAATCCTTGAGGTGTACAGTGCTCGACTGTGATGCAGTGCGTGTGTGTGTGGTGTGTGTGTGTGTGTGTGTGTGTGTGTGTGTCTGCTGCTTGCTTGCTTGCTTGCGTGCGTGCGTGCGTGCGTGCGTGCGTGCGTGCGTGCGTGTGTGTGTGTGTGTGTGTGTGTTGTGTGTGTGTTGTGTGTGTGTGCGCGCGCGCGCGCGCTAGTGTGTATGCGTTGTGTGTGCGTTGTTGTTATTGTCTTTGTTTGTTTAATGCAATCCACATCACGTCACCTTTCTATGCAACCAACCACTACCCTCCCCACCCCCACCCACCCCACCCACTGTTCTGTCGTCAGCTAGTATTCCACACAAAATGGCGCATGAGTACAAGGACACCACAAGAAACGCTCATTTCCACTGTCCTCGCTGACACTAAGGGAGGGAACTGATATGTGGGCCCTAAATCCCATGGCACAATAATCGTTTTAAAAGAATCGGGAAATTTCCATCTATTCAAGTGTCCAAAACTTGCGGCTCGAATCACTTACGGGAAGCGTGACCTCTGACTCCCCCCCCCCCCCCCCAATCCCCCTGCTCCCCCCTCCGTCCCCTCCCTACTACTTTACCTACACACTTTTCTATGTTCGTGAATCGAGATCAGTATGAAGTTATTTGCCTCCAGACTCTCTGTCTGTCTGTCTGTCTTATACATACACACACAGACACACGCATGCGCCCGCGCGCGCGCGCCACACACACACCACTCACGCTTTAGGCTTATTCTCTTACTGTCGACGTGTAATGAGAACACACGTTTGAATCTACGCATTGTTCATGAAGCTAACAAGACCATTCGGAATGTCTTGAGGCTTTTCTTTTCTCTCTCTCTGTCTCTCTCTTTTTTTCTTTTTTTTTTTTTTTTGTAATACACTCACACTATTTCATAATTTCATCTTGATACACATTATTCATGACATATATTACATTTATGAAATCCTTTTTAGTATGGGGATTGGCCTTAATCTGAACAATGATTTGCATTCTCTCTCTCTCTCTCTCTCTCATCTCTCTCTCTCTCTCTCTGTGTCTCTGTCCATTCCACGGCTTGTACGTTCGTAATTGGTGAGGGTTTTTTTTTTGTTATCGAGTCTTCTGAACCTCACTATTACAGCAGCCTCATTCCGTCTTCTGGAATACTGCCTCAGAACGAAACCAGCGTGCATTTGTCTCATTTTTCGCATAATACACCCCACTAGCCTGCAATGGCCTGCCCTCCTCCGAAACGAGGAATGGAATTTTAGTGAGTGAGTGAGTGAGTGAGTGTGTGTGTGTGTGTGTGTGTGTGGTGTGTGTGTGTGTGTGTGTGTGTGTGTATGTGTGTGCGCGTGCGTGCGTGCGTGCGTTTGTGTGTGTGTGTATGTGTGTGTGGTGTGTGTGTGTGCGCGCGCGCGCGCGAACGTGCTTGCGTGCGTGCTTGTGTGTGTGCGCGCGCGCGCGTGTGTGTGTGTGTGTGTGTGTGTGTGTGTGTGTGTGTGTGAGAGAGAGAGAGAGAGAGAGAGAGAGAGAGAGAGAGAGAATGTATGTATGTGTGGTATGCTGTGTGCTTACGTTTACAAACCGGACCTCCGTTTTGAATTCTCATACGAGGGGCTGGGGGGGGGGGGGGGGGGGGGGGGGGGAACTGCAATCGACACTGACACAAACTCCGTAAAGAAAATCTCTTCCGACAGGCTGTTTTATAGAGTGAGAATCAAACCCTAGGATTTGGATCAACAGTCTGCCATCTTACCCAACTCAGCAAAGTAGCTTAGCTTCTTCCCCCCCCCCCCCCCCCCCCCCACAGCTATTCCCTTACAATCCGGGGTCGCGTTGGGTCTGTTCTTACAGACTCAAGTGTGGGCCCCTTGCACATACCAAGACAACACATCCTAAAACACTGGTGGGATCCCTACAATCGCGGGTCATGCACTCACACAACAGACACAGACTGAACAATACTTCATGCGCGCACACACACACCACACACACATACACACGCGCACGCACAGCATGCAAACACAATACGAACTCACAACATACACATACAATTTGCGAGCGCGCGCGCGCGCACACAGGACCACACACACACACACACGCTGCGCGGCGCGCGCACACACACAACACAAGCACACGCGCGCGGCGAGAGCACACAGTTGACAAAGAGACATGGACACAAACCAACACAGACCACACAGGGGAGACTGACATACGACCCACAGAGTGCACCACACACACAGGAGAGGGACGACACACACACAGGGAAGAGAGACCCACACAGCGACGAGAGAGACAGAAGAGAGAGAGAGAGAGAGAGAGAGAGAGAGAGAGAGAGAGAGACGAGAGAGAGAGAGGACAGAGAGAGAGAGTACAGAGACAGAGACACAGAGAGAGACATACGCAGAGAGAACCTCTAAAACTCAACGATCAAAGCACCAAGTTGGTTTTGATCCACGTATTTTCGCTCCGACCGACTTTGGGGAGTCAGAGACGTGTGTCAACATACCACACTGGTCCTTCCCGGTGAGGACTTAGTTCCAAGGGTCCAATACACACGTGTGGAAGTAGGGTAAGTTTTGCACATCTACCGCCTGAGAGAAAGTAAACTGTGGATCAGCGAAGAGGTGGAGGAAAATTGACCCAGGTCCCGTTTCGTGGCGTGAGCGCGTGGTACAAAGCTAGCACCGCCTTTGATTTTGTCTGGTTATACACGTAGTACATGTTAGGGTCTATTCTTTCTTCTTTCCACTTCAAGGTCAGTGTGCTGTATACAGTCGGAAGTGTCCGTCAGAGAGAGAGAGAGAGAGAGAGAGAGAGAGAGAGAGATGGTCAACTTTATTCAAAGGATAACAGATAAGCTGAGAGAGAGAGAGAGAGAGAGAGAGAGAGAGAGAGAGAGAGAGAGAGAGAGAGAGAGAGAGAGAGAATTTTGGCTACTCGACCGACCGTGAGGGCGACAACCACTTCCTTTCCACGCTCGCCATGTCATCCAATGATGCATATGACGAACAGCGAAAGGGCATATTACCCAATGTGACACATACTCCAGACAGACAATGACAGCAGTGGACCATGAAGGAATGGACACCGACACGCTGATACTGAAAATGGTGCGGTAAGATAGCACAACCCCGTTTCGGCTGTTGCATCCAGAAGCTAGCCGGGAACTCGGGGGAGCGCAGACTTCGGTCAACGTTGAGCGAATCCCGGACCCGCCTCTTCTATCTGGATCTGCTCTATGGAACCGTACCAAACTTTCACTGGTTCATCATTGAGCCACTCCCCTCCTCCCCACCTAAAATCCATTAGACATCGTTGAGCAGTCTCGTAATCTTGCAGAACGGATCCTAATCCCCCCCCCCCCCCCCCCCCCCGATCCTAATCCGCACCACGGATCCGCGCACCAAACTTTGATGGGTTTCTTCTCGGACCGCGCATACCATCTGTTCACCAAGTTTCCTTAAAGGTGGTGTAGTCATTCTTGTATAATGTTTTTTTTTTTTTTTTTTCAGACTGATAAACAAACGAACAAACAAACCGATGAACGTTTGTGAGAGCAAGCTCCCCGCAGGAGGTACAAAAGGAAAACTGATCCATGAAAGTGCGGACTGCCTGTCCCATTACTGTGCACGTGGTGAACCACAACAACGAA
>JADBJO010002454.1:90000-145000 GCA_016801955.1 Conus betulinus
ACTTATTCAAAACAAAAGAAAACAAAAAAAAAACATTCCACATTTAATTTATCATCCACGATAGTACTTTCAAACCCACATCTGATATATGCATATTTACGTAAGTGAAATACCCTAGTGGAACACAATATTGTTGATCTTTATAAAAATTTTACAACCTGTGACTGAGAAATAACCATGGCAATTTCAGCAACATATGAACCATATAAGACAGTATTGACATTATCAAAGTTATTCATCTGAATACCTTTCTCCTGATAGAGCGAAGTCAACACTGTGCATTCAAACAAAAAGATGACGTACAGAAATGTTTTCTCTGCAGACACAAAAAATACCATGAGAATATGTGGTGTTCCAAGTATTCAGCCTTAATTTATGAATTAATCTAACAATGTGCCTTGGGCACGATGGTAAAGTAGCCATTTTTTAAACTTAAATTCTGCTTATGTATATGTCCTTCAGAGCGATGGGACTTGAATGACGTGAAACATAAACATTTTCTGCAGACTCCCTGTTCAGAGATGTCTCACCTAATGTGATCTGTGGTTTTTCTGAGGGAGATTAACATTTTTCATCAGATCATAGATTTTACAGAAGAAAGATTTTAAACAAAATTCTGGTGTGTTTTCAGAAGGCGTGTTTAAAACGCTTGTATGAATGAGTTTCTTTTTTTGTATTTCAAAATATGACTTGTGAGTTGACGTGAACGTGGTGACAGCCCTGAT
The DNA here is from genome assembly GCA_016801955.1 of Conus betulinus. Taxonomy (NCBI): domain Eukaryota; kingdom Metazoa; phylum Mollusca; class Gastropoda; order Neogastropoda; family Conidae; genus Conus; species Conus betulinus. The sequence continues at coordinate 90,726 of JADBJO010002454.1, forward strand.
ACGGACTTCAGCGGTCGGCTGGGCTAAAAACAACATTACTTTACTTTAGCTTACCTTAGCTTAGCTTAGCTTAGCTTACCTTACCTTACCTTACCTTACCTTACCTTACCAGTGCACATCACCGTTAGTCATAGCAATATGACTGAATCAGCGATGATTACTCTTTTTACACGAAAACACTAATTACGACTTCAGCTGTATAAAATTACCATTTTCACGTAGGAATTCGTGATTTGAAGCTTAGAAGTTCCCATTTATGTACACACAGAAAATGGGTCAAACCCATATCACATGACAGAGCATACAGGGAGAGAAAGTGGAGGGGTCCGCACTATTATCACAGAGCATATAGACATAACTTCCCGCTGTTCACTGACCCTTACAGTTCCTCTCCATTGGCGAGTGCTGCTAACGTCACTTAGCCCAGGACTTTACAGGATATGATATGTGTGTGTGTGTGTGTGTGTGTGTGTGTGTGTGTGTGTGTGTGTGTGTGTGTGTGTATATATAGATAGATAGATAGACAGATAGATAGATAGATACACACACACACACATATAATATATGAGGAAAAACATATAACATATACATATAATATATGAGGAAAAACAATCAGGTTTCGAAATACCGGTCTCTGACCAGGAGTTATATGTTACTGAGTTTCCTCCACATTGGAGAGTGTCTCCTCCTTGGAGACTATAAACTTGCTGAAGACTCATTTGAGAAGCATTTATTATTCCCCACTTACCCTCCCAAGCACATACTGTTAGTTAGGTAGAATTAACTGCCAAAACAGATATGAATGCTCAACTCACCCTATTTCTTCACTGTAAGACATAAGAGCAAGTTTTGTTTTATAATCAAGTACACACACACACACACACACACACACACACACACACACACACACACATATATATATATATATATATATATATATATATATATATATATATATATCTCATTCATTCATGCCCATCGCTCCCGGTGGAGCATAGGCCATCGACGACCCTTCGCCATCGCACTCTGTTGGGCTGTTCTGGTCATTCTAGTCCATTGGTCCATTGGTTGTTTCAGCTTTGCCTCAGTGTCTCACCTCCAGCTGTTGCGAGACCGGCCCCTCTCCCTCCTTTCCTGCGGGTTCCAGGTCAGGGCTTGGCGTGTGGTGCTGGATGCTGGCTTCCTGAGGATGTGTCCGATCCAGCCCCACTTCCAGCCCCGTGTGTTGTCCGCCATGTCTCGCATCCATAGAGCAGAACTGACTTCACATTTGAGTTGAAGATGCGGAGTTTGGTTCTTATACTGATTCTCCAGCGAAATCTGAGTGCTACGACTGAGTGAGACAAGGTGGCTACAGTCAGCACAGCTGAGACTTTTCATCTGGAGAACAGCTGCTGTACTCAGGACACTCAGAGGATGGAGCCCTCGACACTCAGGGTGTGGCCCTGATGCTGGCACCAGAGGCACAGGGGGCACTCATCGGATGGGAACCTGTCAACTCCCGCATTATCACAGCCATGTTTACCACGAAGAAGAATATCAGGCTGAATATCATCCAGTGCTATGCTCCCACCAATGATGCGGAAGAAGAGAAGAAAGATGACTTTTACCAGCAACTACAGACAGTGATAGACAGAAGAGGAGCAAAGGACATAACCATACTATGGGAGATTTCAACGCCAAGATTGGAATGGACAACACAGGCTACGAGGACATTATGGGGACATACGGACTGGGATAGATGAACGAGAATGGTGAGCGCTTTGCAGACCTGTGCGCCCTGAACCAGCTGGTGATAGGAGGAAGCATCTTCCAACACAAATGCATCCACAAGTCCACATGGAGATCCCCGAAACACATCACGGAGAACCAGATTGACCACATCTGCATTAGCCCAAGTTCAGGAGATCATGGCGGGATGTATGGTATGAGTGATGAGAGGTGCTGATGTGTCATCAGACCACCACCTTCTTTTAACAACAGTGAGACTTTGCCTCAAGAGATTCACCAACATAACAACACACAGACAAGGTACAATGTTGGACTGCTCAGAAACAGGGACACACAAGCAGCATTCCAGATCAGCCTTTCTAACAGGTTCCAGCCGCTACAAGAGCTGATAGAAGACGGTGAGATGGACATCGAGACACAGTGGGAACACTGCAAGAAGCTCTGGCATGACACATGTGAAGAGGTCCTAGGCAAGAAAAAGATCCAGCACAAGGAATGGATCTCTCTGCAACACCATCAACAAGCTGGAAACAAGGAGGGAGAAGAAAACTACATGAGTCGAACTAGTAATATATATATATATATATATATGTGTGTGTGTGTGTGTGTGTGTGTGTGTGTGTGTGTGTGTGTGTGTGTGTGTGTGTGTGTGTGTGTGTGTGAAAGTACACAATAGTGCATACACACGTCAACCTGTATGTTCCACTTGTATAGAAAATGTAGCAAAACGTCGTCAAAAGTAGTAAAGAGTACAAAACTGTAGGAAAAAAAGGTTTGGGTATGAAAAGTAGTCAACCATAAGAAACTATCAACGCAGTCTCAACGCGCCTCAGAACAATCCCTTCAAACTATTTACTTTCTTACACTGCCACTGTAAATCTCGGAACACTCCTCAGTCTACGTTCACACGTCAGTCCGGCGGACAGCACACCGATCTGTCAACAGATCGCTCACCGTGTGCCCCTCAGGGGACAGGACAATCACCCACTCCAAGCCTCTTGATCGTTGGATTGCACGATGCTTGGGGGTCTATAAAATGTGTTTTATTGCTGAATTGAAGCTGGTTTTCTGATACTGTGTTTCGAAAGTGCACACATACACAGAGTCTCTTTCTCTCTCTGTCCCTCTTTGTCTCTGAGCTCCGTGAGTACCTAAGTGCGTGCATATCTATCTATCTATTTATCTATCTATCTAACTATCTAGCTCTGTGTGTGTGTGTGTGTGTGTGTGTGTGTGTGTGTGTGTGTGTGTGTGTGTGTGTGTGTGAGTGAGTGTGAGTGAGTGTACGCGCGTGGGGATTCGCTCCTCTGACAATGCTTGTGTTATTCTGTACAAGATCCTGCGTTATCCTGCACAAGACAGAGAGAAACAGAGAAGTAATACCTCTTCACCAACACCCTCCTTAAAAACACCCAACCAATCCACCCCCACCTCACACACACACACACACACACACACACACACACACACACACACACACACAAACACGCGCGCGCGCATCAAACAGCCTGACACCAGAGTGAAACAAATTTTGTTGTGTGTGGATCAGAGGTAACGGGCTTTCAAAAGGACGATGAAAATTAAAAAGGTGCACATCGATATTAGCAAAATGATCGTAGGTGCTGGAAAAAAAAAATCATCTAAAAATAACACAGTTCTGGGTTAGTGTGACAGATTTCCACTGCACATCGACAGGTATACTAACGTGATTTAATACTGGATTAGAATGTCTAACAACAGGTACCCAAAGCAGAGCTGTCATTTGCTTCTCAGTCCTGATTCAGCGGGTAGAAGAAAGTGGGTCACTCATGTAAGATCCCCTTTATGTTTAGCCTACATGGATTTGGGTACGTTTGGGAGAGGCAATATTCAGATGTTCCTCAAAAGTACAAGCGACGTATCACTGGCATGATCAACTTATATCCTGTATAGATTATCTGAATTACCATCCAGATACATGTAGAACATTTTATGACTTCTTTCATCTTTTGAACATCACCGAGCTCTTTGTATATCTCGATGCAAAAAAAAAAAAGAAAAAAGAAAAGAAAGAAAAAATCCCCTGAATGGTATTTCTTGCTTTGGTAATTCAATCGGTAAACAACATCGTCAACAAGGCGATGACAATCTAAGGACTTAACGCTATTTTCTCTTGGTGTGTTGAAGATTTACATCATTACGTAAAAACTATATTCTTATGTATTGTTACTGATTCAACCGATTTTTAAGATTCGATTGCTTCACTTAAACCTATGCGAACAATGATTATCAAGTTGGATTATCACTTAAGCGAATGCCTGAAAATTAGAAATGCAGAGCTCACGCTGTCAACGAATCAAATCAAATCTGTCTTAGCGTACGTATAGGTTATGGTACATTGCTTAATTGCTGGTTTCGATCGTCGATCCCTATGTTCATCTGGCTCTTAGGGCCTGCAATAACTAATTAAACCATTTTGTATTATGCAATTGTGTTTGTATTGTGTATTTGTATTTTGAAGAAACACACACACACACACACACTGACTGACTGAAACCAATTTATTGTCAGATTAACTCAAAGTTGTACTGACAACACACACACACACACACACACACACACACACACACATATATATATATATATATATATATATATATATATATATATATATATATATATATATATATAGTGATAAACAATAAGTTGTCAACACCGCCCACGGAGTTCATTTTTATATCTCAGTGAATCAATGAGTAATTCTCAGAATAATTTTTGTGATACCTGTGTGAACATAAGACAGTTAAAGTCCTCTGAGGAAGGTGAGGTGTGGTCGCCGAAAATTCGGGATAACGAAGAGTATTTTTGTGCATTGTTCTCTGTATGTATGTATGTATGTGTGTGTGTGTGTGTGTGCGTGCGTGCGTGCGTGCGTGCGTGCGTGCGTGCGTGCGTGCATGTGTAAAAACAGTCAAAGTAGATAAAAATCCAAACAAACAAGATCAAAATTTCCCAAATTTTCGGCTTATATCTATCTCTATCTCTCTCTCTCTATATATATAAGCACACACACACACACAATCACACAGACACACAATCACACAGACACACAATCACACAGACAAAACACACACACACATCCACCCATCCACCTACCCCTTCCCCCACAACCCCCATGTCCACACCACACACTCCCCCCATTCCCATTCTCCCACCCCCCACCCCTCCCCAACATCCCACTCCCAACACACACACAAACGCGTACTGACCGGCAGCGAGGTCGAAGGCCTGGCGCGTGATGCTGAGGTGCAGGTTCTCCTTGACGTTCCTCATGGCGTCCCGCAGGGCCTGAAGCTGCTGGTTGGTGTGCTGCGTGTGCTCCTTGTACTCCTCGATGCAGGCCGACACCATGGACACCACCGACCTCAGGTCCTCCACGGGGTACTCCCCCTGCATCTCCTGGTACCTGGGGTGGGGCAGAGGGAACCCAGACCGCTTTGGAGGTCATCATGACGTAATCAGTGACGTCACAACGTCCGTTTCACCGAGGGGGTGGGTGGGAGGGAGGGAGGGGAAAGAGAGAGAGAGAGAGAGAGAGTGAAATAGTGACAGAAAGACAGAGACAGAGAGAGAGAGAGAGAGAGAGGGGGGGGGGGGGGGGGGGGGGGGGGGGGGGGTAGAGAAAGAGAGCAGGCGAAAGACAGAACCTAACTCGTACTCAAATTGAAGAAAGACAGATCAGTGATTAGTGTCTACGATCAGAGAGAGAGAGAGAGAGAGAGAGAGAGAGAGAGAGAGAGAGAGAGAGAGAGGGGGGGGGGGGTAGAGAAAGAGAGCAGGCAAAAGACAGACCCTAACTGGTACTTAAATTGAAGAAAGACTTGTTTCCGCCCAGATTAGTGATTAGTGTCTACGATCAGAGAGAGAGAGAGAGAGAGAGAGAGAGAGAGAGAGAGAGAGACAGACAGACAGACAGACAGACAGACAGAGAGAGAGAGAGAGGGGGTGGGGTGGGGTGGGGAGTACAGAGAAAGAGGAGGGTGAGAGAAAGTGAAATAGGAAGGAGGGGTGGGGGGTGGGGGACAGAACACATAGAATGAGAGAGACAACAGATAGAGATACAGACAGACAAGGAGAACGAGAGAAAGAGAAAGAGAAAGAAAAAACGTTTCAAGAGAAATTCGCGCGTTTACCTGGGGTTGGAAAGCACGTCCACAAACTCGTCCAGGCTGGTGTTGAAGACACGCACATCGTAGTCCTCCCCGGCTCAGCCGTTTGGGAGGCTGGGGACTGGAGGGAAACGGGCTAACGGCTTTTCCTCCACGTCCGTGGGGCGAACCCTGCTCTTTCCGCTCCTCCTCCTCCCTTCCCTCCACCTCCTCTGCCGCCCCGTCGTGGACATCGCTTCTCCCGCCATTTTCCTCTCCGTTCACTTCCGCTTCCTGTCGAAGAGGCGCTTCCGCTTTCTGTTCCGCGGCTTCCGTTTGGGTCGGACTGGCCCCGCCGTTGGGGACAGCGCTGTCTGTGGTTGGTTGGAGGAGGGTGGGGACTCTTGTGCGGAGTTTCCTGACGGGCGACTGACGTTCGTCTGGCTTTGGTGCGTTTCTGCCGCTGCTGCTGAGGAAGGCGTTCTCTGCGGCGTTCGTGGTCGTGGTTGCCGTGACCTTGACCCTGGCCTTGACCCCTGGATCCCTGGTGACCTTTACCGGGGTGTGCCACCTTGGTTTCCTCTCTCATGGTTGGAGGTGGCGTGGCGGCTGGTTGTGTTGGTCTGTTACAGAAAAGGCAGCGAGAGTGAATACATACTGTTGGCATGTGTGTATACACGCATGCGCAGTGAATTACACATTTATAAAACGTAGTACGCGTGATCAAACATCAGCTCACCTGATCTGTCCCCCTGTTCCTTCCTCTCTCTGCGTCTCTCTCTGTCTTTTTTCTTTCTACTCCCCTTTTCACCCTCCTTCCTCTCTTTTTAGATATGCTGTATATGCACATATAAAACATGAAACATAATATCCAAAATCTAGAATATTTCTTATTCTAACTTCGACTACGCAGCCAGCATTTCAAATCAAGTGTAATGTTTTTTATCTCATCTGATCCCAGAAGACATTGTACAACGCACGCAAACCCGAAGGCAGAATGTGGCTACTTTGAATTGTGGCATTGAAAACTGTTGCGCACGCACTAAATCTCACCAATGAGCGAAGTCCGTAGTTCTGGCCGAGGAACGAAGAATGTAAAATGACAGGTGTTTTCTAGAACTTACCTTTCTACAAGGTATGAGTGTCTCACTTCAAACTATTTGAAAATGTGAAGTTAACTGAAGCTCATCATGGAATCCGGTTGATCTAATGGACTGGGAATAAGCATCGATCTCTTGAAACGGGATTCAGTCAGGTAATAACAGGTATTTTTTCGTTGCTTTTTTTTTTCTTGTGTTTGTTTGTCAGCTTTGTATTTAAGGCAATGTCTGCAGATTCTGATCACTTCCAAGTTATTCGGATAAATGTCGTGGCACTGCTAACTGACCTCGCCAGCACTCTCTAGAATTACGTACTAAATCGATGCAGAACTGGTTTGAAAGTGTCTTTGAAATTTATTACCATCTAATTCTATGTACGGGTAGTAATTTTCATTGAATGAGACGAAGAAAATGAGCAGTACTTTACATTTAAAATATCGATCAAGCGCATACTCATATATAATAATAATAAATAATAATAATAATAATAAAGACAGATTCCTGTCATTGTCATCCAACTGATTACTTTAACACACACACACACACACACAACACCACCACCACCAGTGGTGAAGCCTCCGGAGGATCTAGAATAAGGACAAAACACACAACAACAAAACGAAATGCGAACACAAAAATTTAATTCAGTAGTGACTTCGAGTCCAGACTTAACTTGCCTTTTGCCACACAGCCTCCCTTTCTTAAGAAAAAAAATTAAAACACAGAAAGAAAACAACCCGAATCTCTTATCTGTGGTAGAAACTCCACGGGAACGGGAAAGTGCAGTTTTCAGCAAAGACTGTCTTCCAAAAACGTTCTTCGTGACCCTCACAAAGTTTAACCAAAAGGGCCGAATCCACCTTCCAGTTTCACAGTCTCATCAGTGCAATTGTCCTTACGTGTGTCACTACTGGTCAAAAGAAAGTGTGTTTTGATTGGCACAGAGAGAACCAAAGATACGTTAATGGTCAAACGTTACAGTGCTGCCTACGCAAATAATACCAAAATCCACTAATGGGAAGGGCTATGACAGTAGACTCCACCGTAGACGGAACACTAGCTTTTGACCACGAAACTCACGAATGGCGCTCCGTATCAAATGGACACTGTCGGACTTACTCCTGCACCCCGGCACACTTGTAATACAACGCACCGCGCGAGATAACATGCAACGCCGGGGGAATGGAAGGGGCCAGGGGGGGGGGCCGGGGCGAGCCCGGAGGAACCCCCGGAGGGCGAGCGGGGGGCCAAAGCTGGGGCGTGGGGGTGAAACCGACGATCCAGCCCCAGGGAACCACCGCACAGCACAGGCGGAGCAGGAGTACTGAAGGAAAGTGAGGGCCTTCCCGTCGCTGACCTTTTAACCCCACCCCCCATATAGAGGGTGTGAACGTTCATGACCCACAAAACGACAAAGCCAGTGACTGGTGGGAAGTGCAGAGGCAGCAGAAGGCTGCCGTCTTTTAATCTGGACTTTGTATCACCCATCAAATCAAGCCCGAAACGTTTTGGCAACAAACCAGTAAAACCTTCGTCGTTAAATCCAACACCATTTTTGGGTCAAAAAGGGTTGTCAGCTCCTTGGGTTGTGGATCCAACGTGTTTGCTCCCTGTACGCGCAGCACGACCCTACTCTTGGTGCTGTTCAAAGTTTGACTTGTCGCTAACAGACGGGTTTTATGTTTTCAGCCTTGTAACGATAGCTTATCTTGTTTAAGTTGATGCATCCAGTTGAGGACGTTGGAATTCCTAGCTTTTATTGGTGTGTAATCGGGTGAAGTTTGAAATTTTGTTTGATTCAGACAAGGCAACATAAACTTTCATGATTTATCAGCATAGGTTGATAAACTGTTATTGACGAAAACAAGTAGTTAGCTTTTTTTTGTTTTTGTTGTTGTACACCTTTACTTGCTTGACTTCACCATAAGAGTTAGCTATAAAGTCTTGCTTGCCTTTGCAATTTATGGTAAAACATTCATATGGGTGGCCAGCGTCTTTGTCCCATATAATAGTAAGCTGTTATTTATCAGCGCCTCCAGCAGATTTTGTATTTAAATGGTCTCATCTTGATGGATGTTCATATTACTAGAAAATTTCTAACATGAAAATATCGTTTAACATAGCATCTAGCCAGCGAGGGAAATTTTTGTGACCGACCAGAATGATTACAAGTAGAAAATGTCGATTTTGTTAAGGTAGAAATTACTACTGAAAACGTTAATCACAAATTGAATGGTCTTACGAGCCTGGGTATTAATTTGTACAATGTAAGGAAGGCTGCTAAATACATACACAGCATGTATTGAATTGCCGAGTTTGTGCTTAACATTTGCACAAATGCTGAAAAAAAATCAAACGCATTTCACCACACCTCAATTACCACACACAATTACACACACACACCGGGAGGACCTTTTTGTTTTTTGTTGTTTTTTTTTTCTAACTATCTGGCGAAATGCCCGCATATGTATGATCTCCCAATTACCTTCTCGTCTTAAGGTAGCTACCGGGACCTATGTCTATCTATACAGAAACAGTGTAAGTCCTCCCGAGGTATTTTAAGCAACATTAGTCTCTACGCACGAGTGACAGTTACTTAGCTCGTCGCCGCAACACCTATTGTATCTATTCCTCTCATGGTGTTCTAGTTTCTACCACATGCAACACACACCCAAACACACACACACACACACCCCACGCGCGCGAACGCTTACACGCCGCACGCCCCATAAAGCCCCGATCAGCCAGCTGATGAGACTCCACGATATGTACCTATTATTATATGAGCATCCCCTACGAGAGAGGAATGAGAGGAGAGACGACCGACAGACAGGAAGCACAGCAGCAGAGGACCGTAGAGACGTTACATACACACGCAGGGAAATCGCCACATACTCGTATACGCCATGCTCATACCAACACTAACATAGACACTAAACACAGAGAGATGGGAGAGAGGAGGAGAGAGAGAGAAGAGAGCGCAGGACAGACAGACAGACAGACAAAAGAGACAGACAAATCATTGACAGACAAATGACCAATTACACAGACCCAAGCCACATAGAAGAGGAAGGGGTTGAAAACAATTGTTTTGAAGAACTTTGGCCTAGGACCAAGCCATGACACGCCTTTCAGCGGGGCGCGCCTTTGTCTCGAGGAAGAGTCACAACTTCTTGCCCGAGCTTCACTGTCGAGGGAACACGAGCATCAACGCCATTCGGCCTCACAACCTAACTTTTCATCTAATTTTAGCTTGATAGAACTCACCCCCCCCCCCCTCCCCTCGCCTGTGCCCTACCCTGCAGCCCTCCCCTATTTTCCGTCTTCATTCCCTTCACACTGACCCTCTCTCTGGGGTTTAGATTTCGCTAAAGAATGGCTAAAACGATGTAAGCGATTTATTTTTTTTATTATTATTTTATAGCGATGATCGCTCACAGACTGCTGCAGAACCTGAATTTAGCCTGGCTTTTATTGAGCCAGATAGAAATCGAACCCGCAGGCTTGGGTTTCTCTTTAAGAATGGCTGAGACGATGATTGCGGTGGTCTGTTGTAACGAAGATCGCTCAGAGATTACTTGCGCAACCTGAATTAGAGTAATAGAACACAAATCAGGGGCTTAAGTTTCCCTCAGAGAATGGCAGAATCGACGACTGCAGCTCTACGTTATGACAATAAGCACCGACAGATTTTTGATGTCAGGCAATTATTATGTCCCTAAAGGACAAACCAACCATGGTACTAAGGCGAAACGACCGTGTATCGAACTGGCGTAAAAGAAGTGACGGGTGTCAATGTCTAAGTAAACGCTGCCATAACTTTTCAACACGCTCCATGTCAGGGGCAGACGACGCAAATAGGACGTGAAGAAAATGCGCAGATTTGCTACAATGTTCATTGTGAAATACTACTGAATGATGACGATGACGTAGCCTCCTCACCCCGATGGGCTTTAAACAACATGATTTGATGCTCATGCTGATAACGGTAATGATCATTAAAGTATGTAAAGAATATGACAGCTATAACGACGACTCGTCAGATGGCTGACTGTGACAACATTCCTAAGACAATATCATTTGGAAACAAAACGGCGACAACACAATAAAACAGTCAGCGCTTTTAAGAAATTTCAAAGTAAGTTTTGACAGGTTCAAGCCAATTGAAACTCAAGAATCTGCCTGCGCAGGAAATACGCTCACTCGCCTTTGAACATAATTTCTTTCCGTTGTGTTTTAGTTCTCTTGATGATTAAAACTGAATTTATTCATAAAACACGTTAATGTTCAATAAGAAATTCAAAATAAACACACAAGTAATGAACACATTTATTATTCAAAATTCTGAATAGTTGACAGTTGTCTTTCATGAGGAGGTAATCTTGGGATTTTGACTAGGGGCCTTCTATAGAAAACCCTATCGCATACCGTCCCTTGGCAGCGCTCTTTGGCACTGTAGTATTTATAGCGTATTAAACCAACGGCTTAAACCCACTTACAGTCCAAGTGTTTCAAGAGAACCAGACCGCTGAGCGAGTTCTGCACAGTCGTCCTCTCTTTCGAGAGGAGCTGTAAATGTAGCTTACTGTGATTCCAGTGACCGACCAGCGACTGAGCTTTCCCTTTCGTTATCTTTCAGGTGATTCTTCTTCTTCTTCTTCTTCTCTGTGTCTCTCTCTGTACGTGTGTATCTCTCTCTCTCTCTCTCTCTCTCTCTCTGTATATCTCTGTCTCTCTCTCTCTCTCTCTCTCTCTCTCTCTCTCTGTGGACCTAATGTGGCATTTGAAGTCAGCTGGTCTATAAATGATTGAACTTGAATCTCTCTCAAAAAACACCCTCCCAATGAAGAAAGTTCCATTGTATGCTAATAATAATGATAATAAATGGTCTTTGTACAGCACAGTCCTGATGGAAAACTCACTCATAGATAGCACATTTGCGCGCCTTACTATCATTCATTACCAAAATGTAACTCACAGTGCAACATATTGTCCATATATACGTGAGAAACAATATGATCTACATTGCTTGAAGATTAAACGACTTTTGGTTTGGATGATGAACGATAAAGATAATGCAGATGATGGTGTGGGGGCTCCACTGTCGTCTACGACTATACGGCTGGGCATTTATGCTACGCTTTATCCAGCCGTCAACCAGGCCCGAAAGAGACAGATACCTGCAATGTCGGTCAGGAAAATTTGACCGACGCAGTGATCCATTATGATCCATGCATTCTCAAACACAGTGAGCTCATATTAAGATATTCTCAGGACCCTCTTCACCCCGTACCCTTCCACCCCAATCCTCCAACTGACCTTTCAACTCTCGCACTACAAGTTTCCGATTCCCGTTTTAGTAAGCTGTGGAGGGCCTAAAGAAAGTGGGTAAGTACTACACTTCGATCAGATCAGACCTAGATCTTCTCTTCTGGTACTCGGCGCATTTTTATTCTCGTCCGGGTTCCTTTCAGCTACGCTGAGAAGCTACAGTGGAACCTTTCATGAGAGTTTTTTTTTAAAGCATTTTTTCAATTGATCAGTAACGTGTACATGAACAAACCATTGAACTGAAGCAAGCAACAAGCAATAGCTTAAGGTGTACTCAGAGACGGACAATTTTACAAACAATAAACACTTCGGCGGAATTGTATTATCAACATTGTACGAAAAGGGACAGAACAATGCTAAATTTCATCATAAGGGGAAAAAAATTTGTAGAAAATATTAAACCAAATTAAATCAATTAAAATTAAATTGATTTCATAAATTTTCTGCTGAAATACTTGGGAAAAAAAGAAAAGCAACAAAGACTTTACAGGAACATTAAAAAAAGTTTTGACGGAAAGGTTTCCTTTGTTTTGGAGATAAATCTAGCATATTTTTTTTTCGTAAAGGGAACTTTTCTTTCTTTTCTTTTTTTTTTTTTCAGTCACATCAATTTCAATGGCATCAACTCTAAGTGCCCTGCCAATGCTCCCCAATCAACTCTAGTCTGGCCCTGTCGTGTCCAACACAGACCGAAAGTCTACGCAACCACATAGGGTAGTCTGGCAAGGCACCTCGTGTCCATAGGAGAAAGTCTGAAATGCCCAGTCACTTCGGTGTAGTAGGGGTGGTGACAGGCACCTCGCGTGAGGAGACACTGCACTGCTGCCCAGTCACTTCGGTGGCGTTCAGCTGTTCTGAACAACCGTAAGCAGGACAACCTACTAAGCCCCTAGTGATAAAAAATTGAGTAATCACAGAGCAAGGAATGGACTGGTGACAGACAGTGGAGAGAGGCCTCAGACTCGTTGACAGAGGATGGAGTGACGCCAGCAGACTGGCTGAGGACCGTGCGCAGTGGAGCGTCTTGACTGCCTCATGCCTCGCAAGACGCGGGAGCATCTAAGGAGCAAGTGGGAGTGAAAGTAAAAGAGGGGAGGGGAGGGGGCCATTTCAGAAGGATTTTTATGGGTGAACTTTTATAAACGAGGGTCTTTACTGGGACGACTTTCATCAAGAATATTCGTAGGATCTTTAATGGGACTGAGAGGGTCTATATTGAGAGAGCCTTTGACTGAGAGGGTCTTTACTGGGACTGCAAAGATTGGAAAAGTCTGCAGGGATTAGCAGGTCTATATTTATCCGGAGAGTCTGTATCGAGTATATATCCTCAAAGCCTGCATCTAGAGAGTCGGCATAGTGATTGGAAGGTTTTTTTCGGGAGAGTCTTTATTGAAACTGGAAAATTTTATATTGGTAAGGTCTTTACTGAAAACTAGCAGAGTTTATATTGGGAGGGCCTTTATTGAGATTGGAAGGGCATACATACTGGAAGAAGAATCTTGATTGGGACTTGAAGAATATACACATCGGGACAGGCTTTATTGGAACTGGAAGCGTAATTGCTGAAAATTGGAAGGGTAATTACTGGAAATGGAAGAGTATACATTAAAGGATCTTTACTGGGATTACACAGTTAAGATCGGTGGTGTCTATACTGGGATCTACAATAGGAGTGTCTTCATTGTGTGGACCTTTTATTGGGACAAGGGAAGTCAGCACAGACAGTCATAGGACGAGGGGATTTTTAATGGAAGGATCTGCAGTAAGGAGAAAAATCTATACAGGGAAAGTCAACTAGAAGGTGCCACTGTACACACCCTAGTTACCCGTTTCACTCGTCGACACCATTCTGTGTGTTTAACCATGCACTTGAGCGCCCATGTGTGGCCGAGAGAGTGCCACTCTCATGCCGTGGAACTTGAAGGACGGTGGGGACAAAGTTTAGGTCCAACGATTTATGATGGCTGCATAATGTGCTTCTGCCTGGTGACGAAGACGCGTAGCTGGAATGCGTTGGACTTCCATGGAGAGTCAGCCTGTTGACACTAATGTGACAGCGCTGCAGCTGATAGTTTGGAGTGCATAGATACTTGAGAATTTGGTGTTGGTAGAAACAAGACTTTTGAGTCACTGGTGTTCTAACCGAATGATGCTTTCTCCCCTCGCTGGATTCAGCCATCCTCCGGGAGAAATAATAATAATAACAATAATAACTACAATGAGGAAGAGGATAATAACAGCAACAACAATGATGTTGATGATGATCATCATCTTTATAACAAAGATAATAACACTTACAGTCTTGTGCACATCTTCAACAACAAGATCAGCTCAACGCACTGCACAAACTAATGTATCGCGCTGCAATGTATTACATAAATTTATCGTCACACAACAACAACAATAATGATAACAACAACTACAACAACAACAGCATATTTATGATCTTGCGCACCTCTTCAAAACACAAGATGAGCTCAACGCTCTGTACAATTTGTTGTACAGTATTGTATTGTATTGTATTGTATTGTATTGTATTGTATTGTATTGTAAAATCATCGTCACAACAAACTAATTTTCTGTGTGTAAAGTCCGAACCACACTGCCCCTGATGGAGCATTCCGTATAAGTACAGCGCCACATTTTTTTTACACACACACACACACACACACACACACACACACACACACACACACACACACACACTCACACACACACACACACAGGCGCGCGCGCGCGCGAGCACATCTTTGACCTACTGGAATGTTGTAAGTAATGTGAGTATAAGGGCATACAGTTAAGAATGTTTGAACTATCACCTTTCACAAACAGTACAGGATGTTACCTCTAACTTTGCATTTGGGTTGGGGGGGGGGGGGTGTAGGGCAGGAGGTACTGGTTTCATGAACGCACACGTTGTTACGCAAAATGCCACAGCCAAGTGCAGCCAGCCATTCAACTAATGAGATCAGAATGTACATTGTACATTGTAGACTTCGAGAATCATACATGGAAGCAGAGCCACGTAATTATTACTATCTGTCAACACTCGATTAACTGATGCATCAATTGCAATGAAGAGGATGGTCACGAGTTTGCACATTGACTGCAAAGAGGAGTGTGGGGAAGTATAGCCAGGTAAGATTAGATAATGTTGCTAATAGCCCACCTGACCTGACCACAAAGGGTCATACCAGAGCGTATAGAAAGGTATTGATTGCTATGCTGTCAACACTCAATTAGACACATTGATTGCAATGTGATCATACATGAAAATATGGTCAGGTATTTAACACTGTCTTGATAACATTATGACAGACACCTAAATTAGTTCGAGGATCAAAGGCAAGAGACGAGACGTTAGGCATATGTCACTACTCTGATGACACAAATATGACTGACACATCATTTGCGATGAGGATTGTTCAGAAATAGATTCGGACATTTAACACCACACTGATGACAACAGAATGATCGACACATTCGTTACGATGAGGGTAACAGGAAAACAGGCTCGGACATTTTACGCCACTGATTAGGGATCGCCGAAGAAAAGAAGTCCGTGACGATGTTAGAGACAATCCACACGCGCCGTTGCAGATGGCTGAACACATTTGTCGGACGCCGCCAGCTCATTGCCCAGTACAGCTCTACGCCGCACACCCTAAGGCTGCAATTCCATAAACACGACGCCGGCACGGCATCGTTACGGCACCGTAACGGAACCGGCACGGTAAAGTAATCGCGTGGTCATCCTCTCTCTCTCTCTCCCCCCCCCCCCCCCTCCCGTTCCCTCTCTGTCTGTTTATCTCATACACATACATGCACGCACCCCCTCTCTCTGTAAGTCTGGCTCTCTGCCCCCCCCCCCCCCCCCCTCTCTCTCTCTCTCTCTCACCGTACCACTCCCTTCACCATGCCGTCTTCTTGTCCCGATACACAATGTGTTTTCTCATTCCTTTCTTTCATTCTCTTTTCCTTCACACTGTTACTTATTTCCTCTTCTGTCAATCCGTTTCAAACTTTAAGAGAGAGAGAGAGAGAGAGAGAGAGAGAGAGAGAGAGAGAGAGAGAGAGAGAGAGAGAGAGAGCACTCACGTTTTGGTACTTTATACACTATTGATTCTGGTCCCAGACACGCTCATCTTAACAAGACAGTTCAAAAAAATAATCAGGATATTACTGAAGTTGTGAGCGAAAAAAAAAAAACCCAGAATGAAATATAACCCAAATACAAATGCTTAAGTCCTCGAAGCTCATTAAACGCAAAACCTTTTTCTTTTTTCTTTCTTTCGTTTTTATGGCTGATATAGATTTGTTCCTCTTTTTCCTTCTCTTTCATTCTCCTCCTGTGCAATCAAGGTTTCCTTTCCCAAACTGACATAAATATATTTCGCATCATTACATGAATTTGAAACTGCCAAGAGATATAAATGTAACAACACATTACCACCAGTTATAGCATCAACTTATAGAAGGGTTATTTCAAGCCAATACAAGCATATTTGACCAGAAAAATCAAATAACTATTGATGAGGTACAGGCAAAAATACAACTCTCAGGGAACAATGTACAAATGCAAAATCTTAGCATGCAACAGGCAAAATACAAATGAACACGCGAAACAAAGAGCAACGCAAGCCTTTGAAGACACAATACGAAATATACGTATGAACTTTCGATAAAAATGTCTTCAAACAAAAGACACGAAAAAAAAAAAAAAAAAAGCTACACAGTAATCCTCCCAAGATCGCGAGCAGCATGAGAATGGATTGATAACAGACAAAAAGAAACTTTTTTGAAGTATTTTTACGGAAACCTGTGTTTTCTTTTGCCCCCCCCCCCCCCCCCCCCCCCCCCTTTGGAATTTAATCCACAAAACATCAGCCTCAGCAACCCTTGTGGCGCCATTTTCATAACACAGCAGAAAAAGTCGGAAGACGGCCGTGCCGTTTCAAGGCTGTCTGTCTGTCTGTCTGTCTGTCTCTGTCTCTCTCTCTCTCTCTCTCTCTCTCTCTCTCTCTCTCTCTCCACGTCCATGAACCGAGCTTTCGTGAGCTATACAGTCTGCAGTGTGACGGTGACATTCGGTGAAGTGGACATGGAATCCCACCTTTAAGGGAAAGGAAAAACCGAGAACCACCCAAAGACCTGGCGTAGAAGATATATATATATATATATATGGAGAGAGAGAGAGAGAGAGAGAGAGGGAGAGAGAGAGGGAGAGAGTATTAATGAATAAATGAATGAATGAATGAATGACAGTTTATTCATATAGGCCTCACCCCCTCATGAAGGGATAAACATACAGATATAGCACTTCATCATGCCATACAAAAGGGGAGAGAGAGAGAGAGAGAGAGAGAGAGAGAGAGAGAGAGAGAGAGAGAGAGAGAGAGAGAGAGAGAGAGAGACAGACAGACAGACAGACAGAGACAGAGAGAGAGACAGACAGACAGACAGACAGACAGCCTTGAAACGGCACGGCCGAGGGCAAAGGGCTGACTCCGGTGACGTCCCCCTGAGCGGCAATAGCAGCAGAGCAGAGACAGGTGGGAGATCCCGCGCCATCATCGCCTCAAGGTGAAACACGACACAGAGAGGATTGCCCCTGAACAATCTGACGGACCTCCGGATGGCTGACCTGTCAGTTAGGATCAGGGATCGAAACAGAGCAAAGTGTGTTGAATGGTCAGGAGATGGGGGATTGGGGGGAGGAAGGGGGGGGGGGTAAGGGGGGGGCGTGGTGGGGGGGGGGGGGGGGGGGGGGGGAGGCGGTGTGAAGTGGATTCACGAACCTTTCTTCGTGGGATCAATAGATCGATTATGCTCCAGCTAACTGAGGAAGCCCAGTGTGGTGTTTTGCGCCCTGAGTTGAACCTCGAATACACGCCGAGTAAGTTGATTTCATAACACCACACGTCCATAGCATGTCACTTGGAAAAGGTAAATTTTTTACTACTGGCTGCTTTGGTAATACCCCGTATATTATGATGATGGTGGTGGGTGGTGGTGGTGGTGTGTGTGTGCGTGTGCGCGCGCGTGTGCGTGTGTGTATGTTTGTGTGTGTGTGTGTGTGTGTGTGTGTGTGTGTGTGTGTGTGTGTGTGTCTGGTAGGGGAGAGCGTGGGTGTAAGGGGGGGCCGTGTGTTTGTTTCTCATGAAAAGTGCGTGTGTGCGTACGTGCGCGCGTGTGTGATGTCGCTACAGAACAAAACAGATAATACCCGAAGGGTACCTATGACACTGCAAGTCGCCACAGAACATTATTATGAAACAGCAACTCTCCTCAGAATAATACTATGAAACTGCAAGTAGTACAGAATGTTACCATGACAGTGCAAGTCGCAAAGAATAATACTATGAACGTGCATTGAATAATACCATGAAAGTGCAAGTTGAATAGAACAATATCATAAAAGTTACAGAATGATGCTACGAGACCGCACGTCACCTCAGACCAATACTATGAAACTACCAATCGTTTCAGAATCATACTACAAAACTGCAGTTCGCCTCAGAATCATGTTATGAAACTGCAGGTCGCCTCAGAGTTATACTATGAAACTGCAGGGTGGTCTCATAATGATACTATCATACAACCGGTCACTTCAGATTAATTCTATGAAACAATAGTTTGCTTTAAAAAATACGCTAAAACTACTGATCGATTCGGAATAAACCAAGATACTACCGGTCGCTATATGAAAATGCAGTCACTTCGCAAGACTGCTATAATATCGCAACTCGCTTCAGAATAATCCTATTCAACTGCAGGTCGCTTAAGAATGATACAATGCAAGTACAGGTCGCTTCAGATTAATACAAGTACAGGTCGCTTCAGAATAATACAATGCAAGTACAGGTCGCTTCAGAATAATACAATGCAAGTACAGGTCGCTTCAGAATAATACAATGCAAGTACAGGTCGCTTCAGAATAATACATTGCAACTACCGGTCGCTTCAAGATAATACTATGAAACAGCAGATCGATTCAATCAATACCATGTAAGTGCAAACTGTTTCAGAATAATGCTATGGAGCTACAGACCACTTATACAAATACACTGTGAAACTAACCGGTTGCTTCGGAATTATGTTATTAAACTGCAGCTCATTTCAGAATAAACCATGAAATCGCAGCTCGATTCAAAAGAATAGGGTGAAACTGTCAGTGGCTTCAGAATAATACTGTGAAAACATTCCGTCACTTCAGAATGCTACTATGAGACTGCATGTCATTACAGAATAACACTAAGAAACAACCGGTACATACAATACTATACTTTTAAAATCAGAAATCACTTTTTGATTAATATTACAAAATTGCAGACCACTATAGAGCAATGCTGTGAAACTGCGTACCGACTTACAGCAGAATACTATGAAACTGCAGATCATTACAGAACAATGCCATCAAAACTGTAGTCGGGTCGCTACAGAATGATAGGAAACTGCAGGCCGTTGCAGTACGTGACAGCATGATGAAACTAAAGACAGACACAGAACAGTTCAGTGAAAGAGCAGGACCATGCAAACAACACTGGGACATCGCAGCTGACGACAAAACAGCACTATGATACGAAATGTAGATCGCTACTATGAACACTGCGGATGACAACAGAACAATGCTGTGAAGCTGTAGATTGCACACTGCAGAAGAAAAACAAAGAACCTGTAGGTCGCTGCAGTGCAGAACAATACCACAGGACGTAGGGAGTCGCGCAGCAATACTTATAAACTGTAGATCGCTACGGAAACTAGTAAGAAACTGCATATCGCTACAACAGACTGGTCAGGCTTTGAGCGCTTAAATGGGAGTTCGAACGCCTTGTATAGCAACAGACTAATTTTTAACTGAGAGAGAGAGAGAGAGAGAGAGAGAGAGAGAGGGTAGGGAGGGAACGTGTATGTGTGTGTGTGTGTGTGTGTGTGTGTGAGAGAGAGAGAGAGAGAGAGAGAGAGAGAGGGAGGGTAGGAAGGGAACGTGTGTGTGTGTGTGTGTGTGTGTGTGTGTGTGTGTGTGTGTGTGTGTGTGAGAGAGAGAGAGAGAGAGAGAGAGAGAGAGAGAGAGAGAGAGAGAGAGAGAGACAGACAGACAGACAGACAGACAGACAGACAGACAGACAGACAGAAGTTACAGACGTGGGGGGTGTGGGGGACAACGTGGGATTCAAACAGTCGTTTTCTGCCACATTAGTCTCCCGCCGTTGTTCAGTAAGTGGTTGAATCAACCTCGCACCACAAAGTCGGCCAGGACAGACAATCCGGGTGTGTGACGTTTCTCCTGTCACGTTCGGCTCCTGTCAGGGCAGGTGATGCACCACCGCCCGGCACCCCACAGTACCTGCCTTTGAAAAGGGTCTCTACGAATCCCTACCTGCCCTACCCTACTATCACTGTTCAATGGAAATGGCAAACAAACACCCTTTGTCCACCCGTCTTCACGAGTAAATGTTGGTGTTGTTACGTACACTGTTTTGTGTCCTTAAAAAGTCACCTTGTCCACCCGTCTTGACGAGTAAACGTTTATGTTCTAGCGTACGTACACAGTCTTCTGTACTGAAAACACGCCTTCTCTGCCCGTCTTGACTAGTAAAGGGTATGACTGATACAGAAATGGGGTATCATTCGTGATTTTGAGCCTAATTAGTAAAGTTTGATTTGGATGTACATTTGACGAGACTGATTTCTATTTCGGGCTTGGTGCTTCTCAAATTTAAATTTCCTTGTCCCGAGTGTTGTTGTCTTGCCTGAAGAAGACCTAAGAGGTCGAAACGCGATGTGTTTGTCTTGTGATTCGTTTGTCTACGTTGTTTGGTGGAGTTACTGTAAACACTTTTTAAGATTTGCTTAGATTTCCGCCTGCGGTCGCCTCTCTTTGCAACTAACTTAAACAACAACAAACAAAAACCCCAAACAAACAAACAAAAACTCTGTCACATTATGGAAAGACAACACAGAGGAAATGATCTGGTTTGCCCGGTATGCAAAGAGGAGCAGGAAAGTGTATATTGATGCCCATATCCTGAAGACATTCGGAAAGAATTTATCCTTCAGAATATCACAGATGACCATACAAGTTCAGACAATATTTTAAAACTTGGTTCTAAAAGGTATGTAGATGTAAAGATTCTTGGTTAGTCTGTGTGCAAAGCGTTAAGATAGCAGAAATACTGACGACATAGCCACTCGTTGTGTATACCGAAAACCGGTAATTCATTCTGTTTTATACATGATTGTGTACAGTCTGGGAATGACTTTACTGAATTAAAAAAAAAGAAAGATTCTGGAAGTGAATCTCTCTCTGTCTCTGTCTCTCTATCTCTCTCTCTGTCTCTCTCTGTCTTTCTCTTTGTGCGCGTACGTATGTATGTATGTATGTATGTATGTCAAGTCAAGTCAAATCAAGTCAAAATTATCTTTATTGAGGGTTAAAGAATAAGCTTTCCAGCTTTTTTTACATCCTGCCCTCATAAACAAGAAAGAAGCTAATTGAACATATGACCTCAAGCTCAAAAAACATTTTTAAAAGCACACAATTTCTTTCACGCAAATACATAACTTTCATATGAAATCTGAAACAATAATGAAACTATTGTTGGAACTTCAAGCAGAGAGAGAGAGAGAGAGAGAGAGAGAGAGAGAGAGAGAGAGAGAGAGAGAGAGAGAGAGAGAGAGAGAGAGAGAGAGATGGGGATAAGGGGGGGATTGTATTACTGGAAATGACCTCAATTGATGCGCAGAGTTTCTAGCAAATGCATTTCTAGTGCTTTTTTAAATGTATATTTTTGAGCGACATGATTTTATGGAGGAAGGCAAATTATTCCATGCGGTCCCTCCAGAGTACAGAAAACTTGATTTATACAGATTACATCGAGGTCTGGGAAGAGACAGTTTATGTGTATGTCTGTAATTATTGAAAGACAAAGCTTTCAAAGATCATCTTCGGGGCTGATCCATTCATTACATTGTACATTCTCAAGCATTTTTTGAAGTAGAGTCTGTCTTTAAATGGTAGAATATTTTAAAGTTTTGTAATCACTCTCTGTCAAGGTATTGGATTTCAACTGAATTAATTTAATGGCCCTTTTATGCAGACGACTTACTAGTTTCAGATTAGTTTCTGGCATTATCCCATAAGGTGGATGCATAATTGATAAGTGAATGAATGTGGGCATGAAAGAATGTCTTTCTGGAGTGAAGATTTAGAATTTTTTTTTTAGTCTTTGAAAGTTGATATATTCTCTTAGAAATACGTTTTCCAAGATCCGCAATGTGGTAAGACCAAGATAAATCGTTGTCAATGATAACAACTAAATCTTTATGCGATGTAACCTCTTCAATCTTTTGTCCTTGGGCATGTAATAGCGCAAATGAGGATGTCATTTTCTGTCGTTTTCTGGCGTGTTGTGACATACATGCATTTGGTTTCACTAGCATTGAGGGACATGTGATTCATGTCTGTCCATGTAATTGGCTTGTTGATATTTTGAGAGTATCATCAGCAAACATTCACAACAACATTTTATAAACAATGTAAAGTCATTTATATAAATAGAGAAGAATAGAGAAGAAGGAAGTAACTTTGACCTTTTGGAGTTTGATTTCAACAAGCTGTTGACGATCAGTGAGAAACGAGGTAAAGAATTTTAAGGCTGTATTCGATACTTTGTAACACATAAGCTTTTTTTATTAGGAGGGAGTGGTTTACAACGTCAAACGCTTTAGCAAAATCTACAAAAAGAATTCCAGTAAGGTCATTATTGTTAATATTCGTAAGACATCTATCGATAAGTTGTACAAAAGCAGTGTGACAAGAGTGATTTTCTCGAAAACCTGATTGATTTTTATGAATCAGATCGTAATATTTAAGATGAGAATATAGGTGTGTTTGAACATGTTTTTTTTTCGAGTGGTTT
The DNA here is from genome assembly GCA_016801955.1 of Conus betulinus. Classification (NCBI taxonomy): domain Eukaryota; kingdom Metazoa; phylum Mollusca; class Gastropoda; order Neogastropoda; family Conidae; genus Conus; species Conus betulinus. The sequence goes on from JADBJO010002454.1 coordinate 113,937, forward strand.
AGACAACAGGGATAATATTGAGATAGGTCTATAGTTTGAGAGATTGGTGGGATCACCTTTTTATATAAAGGTATAACTTTTGCTTGTTTAAATCGTTAAGGGAAAGTAGCTTTTATCAATACACAAATTATAAACGTGAGTGTCTCAGCAATGGTTAATGAAGCGATTTTTAGTATCTTGCCATCAATTCTGTCTAAGTCCCTTGTCTCTGACTGTTTTAAGTGTGTTAAATAATCAAATACTTCATGTAAAGACAATGGTGGTATGTCAAAAACACGAAGAAATGTTTTTACATCGACAGTATTTTTCTAACATACATAGATCATTGTACTTTGTTTTATCATTTACAATGACATCCTTAGTTATATTTGCAAAATGAAAGTTGAAGTCTTCAGGTGATATTTCTTTCATTAATTTTGCATTCTTGAATTATTGTTAGGCAAGAGATTGATAGCTTTCCAAATTAAGTTTGAATTTTGAGAAGACAAAAACTGAATTTTGAAAATATTGTTTCTTTGCTTTTCTCTTCATGAATTTACTTTATTCCTTTGTTTTCTGAAAGACACTTTATCCTTTGACTCAAGGATATGCTCTCTTTTGTATATCTCATTGTCTATCTCCTTTGTTAACCATGGGGGTTTAATGTCATGTTTCACTCTTTTTCTTACAAACGGTGCATGTTTATCATATACTGAATTGAATGTACTTATCCAAAAGTTCACAGCATCGTCAGGGTTCCTAATCTGATAAATGTAATCTAATTCAGAGTGAAGCAAATCATAAAGGAAGGCATTTTTATCAAAATGCGTTAAGCGTCTATAAAAAAAATTCCTTATGTCCAGACTTAGGAATTTTGACACCTTTTTTGACCATGTTAGACAAACTGATCAATGGGTCACTACAGCTTGTCTGTACAGAACATATTTCCACTATGTTATATTTAGTGTTGACGTAAATGTGATCAGTAAGAGTTTCCGTTTGTTGAGCGATTCGAGTAGGACGATCGATTATTTGTTCCAACCCATACATTGCATAAATATGACTCCATTTAGTTCCAGGCACAGTTAAGTCTATGTTAAAGTCTCCAAAAAGAATAATTTCCTTTGATTCCAGCATTGCGGCATCGATCATTAAATCAAACCTATCGAACCAATCAGTGGTTTCTGCTGGGTTTCTGTATAGGAATCCTACTATTACTGGCTTACAGTGTTTAAGATTTAATTCTATCCAGACGGATTCAATGTTGTATTTTTCAAGATACTCTTTTCTTTTGAAGGTTAATGATTTAGCAAGGTAAAGAAGTAAACCTGTTGTTCTGGGTGCTTTTGGGTCTAATCGGATTGCATTATAATTTGGCATACACATGTCAGAATCTGGAAATCATATCGCTTAGCCAAGACTCTGCTATACAAAACACATGAAAGCTATTACCATTGTTGTGAAGTATTGCAGCGATTTCATCTGTCTTATTTCTGGCACTGTTTATATTTAAATAACCCATGCGAAGTCCGTCTTTTGAAGGCCATGTATCTAAAGCAGATGACATGATGACTATTTAAGAGCACTGCGTATATTAACAAAAAAGGCGCATTACACGCAGTTCATCCGGTCCCCTTTACAACTTACAGAATTGAAAGAAGCATTAGCTTCTATATCTTCTTCAATTTCAGCAGTTGGTCTAGACGGAGTTTCTTACCAGATGCTATGTCACTTGCCTCCTTCTTGGATAGATTTGCTACTTTCTTTATTCCAAAAGTGTTGGGATATTGGCGCTATTCCTAAAATCTGGAAGAGTTCAGTAGTTGTACCAATTCTAAAAAGAGGGCAAAATTAGATCTTCAGTAAACAGCTATAGACCAATTTCGCTTACTTCTCATGTTGGAAAAATAATGGAAAAAATTATACTCAAACGGATCACTTTTTATTGTGAAAAGAATAACAAGATTCCAGTCCAGCAGGCTGGCTTTAGAAAAGGGAGATGATCATTTGGTTAAGCTTACTACTCAGGTCAAATGTCAATTTTCACGAAGTAAAAGGACACTAGCTACATTTTTTTGACGTTAAAAAGCGTATGATAGTGTTTGGCATGCCAGAGATTACTGTTCAAATTAAAGGAAATAGGAATTTGTGGCAAATTGTATACAACATTAAAACCTTTTTTTTTGAAGGATAGGCATATGTGTATAAAAATTGGCAATACCTACTCATCGTTCAGAAGTGCAGATATGGGGATCCCACAAGGTTCAATCATTGCTCCAATTTTATTCTCCATTTTTGTTTATGATCTTCCAAAAGCTTTATCTAAGAACACACATGTGGTTCAATACGCTGATGATATTGCAGTATGGATGAACACCAGTTTAAGGAAAAATTCGAATAAGAGGATTATCAGACATGTGCAGACAATTTATCAACAGGAACTAAACAATTTATCAAATCATATAAAAGAAAATGGTTTAAAATTGTCAGTGGAAAAAACATGTTTGCTGCTATTTAATATGGTGAAAATCCTTCCATATTACCTATTTTGAAATTAGAGGACAACATCTTGAAATATCAAAATTGTGTTAAATTTCTAGGAGTCTTTTTGACAACAAAACTTAGTTGGAAAAAGCATACAGAACATTTATTAGCCAAGGCGAGGAAAAGAATAAACTTTTTAAAGATAATCAACCACCAGCCTTGGGGGCAAGACACAAAAAATTCATTGCATTTGTCTACTTCTTTAGTTCGATCCAAATTAAAGTATGGCCAAGAAGTTTATTTTTCTGCCCCAAAATATCTTTTGAAAAAGCTACAAAGTTTGGATAGCAAAGCAGTAAAATTGGCCTTAGGGGTACCATTTCATGCAGATACTATCAAAAGTTATCAAGCTGCAGAGGTGTTACCTTTTCAAGAACAGTGGCCCTTAGACGTATCAAAATATGTGATTAGAAGCCTGTCAGTTAAGAACTCAGTTACAGCAGAACTATTGATGGACTCGAACAAAGATTATCCCAAACGAGCTAGAAATATTATTTATTTACAAACAATTAGAAATTACACGTATAAGCTTATGTCTGATATTAACATTGATTTATCAACAATTTCTGAAGATCCCATCACGCTAAGATTCCCCCCTTGGGAGCATTTGTGTGGAAATTTTGATTATAATTACACAAGTGTTTCTAAAACTGAAAACTTTAATCTCTTGGTTAGCGATGTCAGAGTTCATCTTGACAAGTTTTATAGTAATCACCTGAAAATTTACACTGATGGCTCAGTCCTAGATAACACTGGTAGTGGTTCTGATTTTGTCATTCCTAGTCTAAATGTCCAAAAGAATTATCTTGGCAAAGGGTTTTCCATATTTACAGCAGAATTATATGCAATATTGATGGCTTTGAGCTACATTTATGATGCTCCTATGCCTTTTCATAACATTCTCATATGTGTGGATTCTAAATCTGTCTTGCAATCTCTAGAACATTGGGACGGTAAGGCTCAGAAAGATTTACTTTTTTATATTCATCACCTCATACACTGTTTAAGGATTCATGGAATATATATTGACTTCTGCAGGGTTCCGTCTCATAGTGGATTGAAATGGAACGAATTAGCAGATAATCTTGCTAAAGCTGGAGCTAAACATTGCCCTGATTGTAATTCTTTATCTTCACTGAAAATGTCTTCGTCAGAAAGTTTGCTAAAATTAGAAAGTTGTGTTTATAACAGAATTTGTGGAGAAAATCTTAAATACGTAAATACTTGTCCTCGTCACATTTCCAAGATAGTAACAAAACTCAAGTTGAATGCATGGGACACAAAATATTCTTGCCACGTTCTTTGTACTTGTGGTAAGCTATTTCAGTGCATCATCTATTGATGGAATGTTCCGTCTTAACTCCAATCTATAAAGAAAATTCTATTGACATCAAAGTCCAAGATATCAGTCAAATATTGTCCAGCTGTTCTATCATAAAAATTGCTACTATTATCGCACAATCTAAAATTGCCAAGTTGCTTTGATGCGGTTTTTTTTTTTTTTTTTTTTAAAATTTTTTTTAGGTTAAGCATTGTTAGATAATAATGACGTTGTTAGATTATTTTTCGTCTAATATCATCAATGGTGAAATGACGTTAAATAAACCACTGAACTGAAACGGTCACAACTCAAAGGCATCAGATCATGTAGTTGTAAGTCCAGAAATTGCCGGTGAAAAAGATATTCACACACACACACACACACACACACACACACACACACACACACACACACACACACACACACACACACACACACAAAACTATAGCAGTAACAATATAAAATTGTGATCAAACCATGAACACAACAGAAAGCGTGAAACCCTTATCAGATATGGATGGCTGCCCGCCAAAAAAATGTTACTTTTTTCTGCTCCCTGAAAGGAGGGGAAAAAGTCTTGTATATATATATATATATATGTGTGTGTGTGTGTGTGTGTGTGTGTGTGTGTGTGTGTGTGTGTGTGTGTGTGTGTGTGTGTTGGGGGAAAATACCCTTAGAAAACGGGCCTTTGTTCAACCAACGCAACAGCAGTAAGTTAGAATACCCTAAAATACAAAAGAACACTTGTAAGAAGAAAAAGTGTAGGCACGCACACGTCACTTATGATACACTACGCAATTTAAAAAAAAAAAAAACAACGTCATACAAATCTAGCACCAAATCGAAAGAGGATCGAGTCTGCAAAAGAATGATGGGCTCCATTCAAGTCCAGCAACTGCAATATTCATACACACATGCACGTGCACATATACACGAGAGCTCTCACGCACAGACACACACACACACACACACGCACGCGGCGCGCGCGCGCATGCTCACACACATTGTGTTCTCAACACGGAAATGGGCGCTGGTAAATACGGCGAGAATTCATGTAGTATGCCATCAATTTCAAAAAATGGTCGTATGGAATAGCAGGGACTGTTTGTGTCATGTTTAACGGGAATGTCGGGTCTGAAGAGCGGTTCATGCATCCTTCCACCTTGAACAGAGGGAACTGTATTTGTTCCAGAGTAGTGGGGATATATATGATTGGGATTCACTGGATGGACTTGGAACTTCGTTATGTGTGGAAGGGAAGGGTGGGAAGGTTGGGCCCTGGAACGTTCTAGTAGAGGTACTGGTACTGGACATTTGTTGTGGTAAACGGTTTTTCTCTGTGAAAAAGAGGGGGATAATGATTCATTGATTCCATAGGACGACAGTCACGGGGGTGGGATATTGCTATGCTGACTGAATTCTGAGTCTGCATTGCCAAGACTATTCTGTGGAAACCGATTGCTGTTTTTGAAGTTGTTTGGGTATGTATTACCACGAAATCTCGGGGCGACATGTTTTTTTGGTTTTGATTTAGACTCAAAGGTTTGAGAGTGGAAAAATGTTTTCCTGAGATTTCAGTGCAAGTCTAACAGCGCCTGCTTCACTGGGATGAATAAGACTGGCGTACAGAGCCAGTTTGGGTTTACCTGTACTAGTTGTGACGGTGGGGTAGTTATCAATGAAGCCCGACTTCAGGATTTCACAGGCTTTTTGCATGTTCAGATTGGATGGTTCTATCATAGTATTTAAGTGGTGTTTGCCTCGTGCAGGTTTTATTGAGCTGAGGATGATTAGCATTGGGGAATACCTAAGAAGTTAAATATAGCTGAGGATGATTCTAGCGTTGGGGAATACCTGAGAAGTTAAATGGATTAAGTCACACACCATGTTTCTTTATTGATTTCTCCTGTGGATGTACAGTCATTTATACCCACATGTAGGGCTACTGTTCTGAGACTGGGAGAACCACGTTGGTACTGCAGCCACTCTGTCAAGTCAGAAACACACAAACCTGGCACATGGATTTTGGACACAATTTCTTGATGGGACGCTATTCTTCGGAGGTCGATGTCTCTCGTGACGGAATCTCCTATTAGGAGAACTGAAGCTCCGTCAGATACAGAACGAGTGGACAAAATATTGTGTGCAGTATTCTTTCGGGACACTTCCTTTAGATTTGTAGAAGGGCGGTCGGTACCTCTACCTGAACTGATTGTTGTTCGAGGTCTGATGTTGACAGAATTGGTTAAAGCAGCTTGATTTGTGATAGGGCTGAATCGACTGGAAGTTCTGGACTGAGTACACAACACTGTCTTCTTGGGGACACCGGCTGTCTTCTTGTCCGCGGGTAGACAGAGGCTTACAGTCAGGAGCTGGGAGTTTGTGCCTTGCTCCGTGGTCGTTCACGGTTGGTTGCTGAGAATCTCCTGTTGATGATGGCCGACTGGCTGGCTCTTTGCTGAGTACATGTTCGTGGAGCCTCGGTGACTTGCTATGGGGAGTGGTGGAGACTACATCTATGGGAGTTTTTTTTCCCAGGCTGTATGCATGCATGCATGCGTGTGTGTGTGTGTGTGTGTGTGTGTGTGTGTGTGTGTGTGTGTGTGTGTGTGTGTATGTATGTGTGTGTGTGTGTGTGTGTGTGTGTGTGTGTGTGTGTGTGTGTGTGTGTGTGTGTGTGCCAATCAAAATGCGTTGTTTCCATTTTCAGACAGAAAAGCAAGCAAGGACAATAACAATCGTTTGTGTTGGGCGATCGCTCTCAACAGGGACTGAAACCCGTAAAAATGAATTATTTAAAGCAGAGCGTTACTTAACCATTTCTGACGAGCTTTTAACGATCTGGTTCATCCCTGTGTGCCATGTTTCTCCCAGCCACGTTTCACGCTTTTACATTTCACCCAATCACGTTTCGCGCTTTCACGTACCATCCAATCACGCTTCGCCAGGATATGTTCCAGTGGATGCGTCTTTATTTCCATACTTCCATCACGTTTCGCCCCCAATCAGGCAGAATCACACTGCATGAAACAAAGACGTAAAGCAGAGAGGATCGATATTTGGCATTGCTTTCCCACTATTCGCCCTCGCCAGAACCTCATTCGCCCGCGCAGGTCACGGAATCGCTTCCGGGCGATAGACTTGTTTAGTTGACTGGTTGCCCTCTCAGGTTACAATGTATGTCAGTTTCTTTTTGTCCGCTGTTTGGTGGAGTGGGCCTCCTGTCTGTGTGCAGCCTTTGCCGGCGCGCTGACCGCCGAGTGTGTGCTTCAAACTTTCCTCCTATCTCTCTCTCTTTTTTTTTTTTTCTTTTACTTTTCCCCCCTCAAACGAGTCTTTTCCTTTCAATAGCAATCGTTACAACATAAGACATATAAAGTGATAAACAAAGTGAACAATTTAAACAACGACGATTCAGACTTTCTACAGAATGTCAGAAAAGGTGCTTTTCGGAAAGTACCATACTCTCCAAATGTCCTTCATATTTTGACGTTTAGCCTCATGTTTTTTATTGTGCGGAGTGTTCACTCCACTATCGACCGCAGATAACCCAAACGGTGAAGGCGAAAGATTTCTCACTTTAAACTGAGCAGTGTACTGAAGATCTAAGATAAGTCGACTTTCTGAACTGTTATCCCCCCCCCCCCCCCCCCCCTCTTTGTTATTTTGCTTTTACACACACACACACACACACACACCACTTTCCACACGGCCGTCACTCTGGCTCCTTATCTCCATATGAAAGAAGGCGGTATGACCAGAATCGTTCACAAACCCTAAGATCTTCAGTGCAGTGCTCAGTTCAAGGTACCGAATCGTTGGGGTTTAATTGTTCCCCAACCTGAATTTCTTTTTATTTGTCATGCTTAGTCTAGAGCCCCACTTTAACATTTGAGTTATTTTTCTTTTCGATCTAAGATTAGCTTTAACGATTCTTCTGCCCCCCCCCCCCCCCCCCCCCTCCCCCCCCCCCTTCATACACATGTGCATGCATACCAACGCGTAGATCCTGCAGACCCGAAAAGACATTGGGTAGTCTATCAGCCGGTTCAACCAATCATATCATCCTATCCCGAGACAAACGGACATACACACACTTTCTCTTTCTCTCTTAGTCTCAACACACACACACACACACACACATACACGCGCACGCGCGCGCGCGCGTGCGCGTGCGCGCGCGCGCACATATACACACATACACCACGCCATTCACTTTTTATGTCTTAATCCACTTTTAGTGAATACCCAAAATCTTTCAGCTGATTTGCTCCGTTATTTTTTTTTATTTTTATTTTTATTTATTTTTTTTTTTGCTGTCCAAACTTCTGCGCCACCTCAGAGGCAGTGCACCCACGCCGCTCATTCCGACACCCCGTCCAAAGCCACAGCCCGGCTGGTCCCGCCGCAGCCCCGGCACCGGCAATCCACAGGGAGCAGTCAATGTCAAGTCGTCAAGAGGCAACCCACCGGGGAGACACTGCACTGCTGCCGAGTCACTTCGGTGGTGTTCAGTGGCGCCTGTTCTGATCTAACATACGCAGGACGCCACCTACTAAGCCCCTACTGACGACAATAATTGCTTAGTCGCGGAGCCGGCGTGAGTGAGTTCCTCTCCCTCCGGAGGGCGCCACCACGTCCGTCCAACGACAGCCCCCATGAACTCGCCGATACTGGTGACCCCGACGGACGGAAAAAACCAAGGCCACAGACGTGGAGAAGACATCGAAACTGAGGTCACCATGAGAGCAGGGCATGAAGGGCCACAGAATTTGAGACATTTTTTTTTTTTTTTTTTTTTTTTAATGATCGATGAGAATGAGGATGATGAAGATGATGCTACGGGATTTCCATTTCGGTCTGAGACTACATGACAGGGCTGTACTCTACGCTTCCTTTCATAATATATCCCGGCGTCAACCACCCCGAGAGATACAGGCACCTGCAGTGTTGGTCAGGAAATTTGAGCAACACTCTCAGAAACGCATCCATTAAGTGGATGAAACTCGACTGTGTGGTCCCAATCTTCTTCCCAACTGAGTCCGCAGCAAACTCAACTCTGGGTAGGAGCCGGTCGGGGCAGAAAAACCCACATGACTCTGATGGGATTCGAACCTACGACCACCCAGCCGGGAGTCCGCGACGCTAACCACTTCGCCACGGCGGCTGGTGCTCCGTTAAAGGTTGGTGAAGGGGTGGAGGATCAAGCGTTCAAGTCTCCACCTCCCCCCCCCCCCCCCCTCCCTCTCTTCTTCTCCTCTGTCGCCCCGCCTTCCCTTTCCTGATCCCTTTACAAAACATTTTTTTTTTTCTGGGTGGGTGGGGGTGGGGGTGGGGGGTAGGGGGTAGGTGGGTGATTAGAAAAAGGGAGCGGTGGATACGCTGTTCGAAATGTGTGTGTGTGTGTGTGTGTGTGTGTGTGTGTGTGTGTGTGTGTGTGTGTGTGTGTGTGTGTTCGTGCATGCGCGCGCGCGTCTGTGTGTGTGTAAGTGTAAGCGCAGGCACGCGCGTGTGTGTGTATGTATGTGTGTGTGCTTGTGTGTGTGTGTGCTTGCGCGCACGTGCGTTATGAACATGTCAAGACATGCTGAAACCAGTTCTCCCGCCATGTGTTCAGTTATTACAATTTCTGTTGATGAGCAGCTGTTGCTAATGACAGGGCAATGTTGAAAACAAGAAGATAGAAGAGCTGAAGATTCAAACGGCCCTCCGATGATTGAGGGTGACACGGGTATAAAACGGAAAGAGGCCTACACGGAGTGACATATATCCATATCTCTACTTAACATCAATGAATATAGGTCTCTCTCTCCCTCTCCTTCTCTTTGTGTGTATGCGTGTGTGTGCGTGTGTGTGTGCATGTGCGTGTGTGTGTGTGTGTGTGTGTGTGTGTGTGTGTGTGCGTGCGCGCGCGCGCGTGCGCGCAAGTGCGTGTGTGCGTGCTTGCGTCCGGTGTGTGTGTGTGTGTGTGTGTGTGTGTGTGTGTGTGTGTGTGTGTGTGTGCGTACGTGTGTGCGTGCGTGCATGCGTGAACGCGCACGCGTGAGCGCGCGCGTGCGTGTGCGCGCGTTTGTGTGTGTTTGTGGGTGTTAGAGAGAGAGAGAGAGAGAGAGAGAGAGAGAGAGAGAGAGAGAGAGAAGTGTATACGCATTTTTTTTAAATACTTTTTTTTTTTTTCTTTCTTTCCTCATTCTCTCTTCCATTCCACAGTTCCTTCTTTCTTTCTCTCTCTCTTCCCCATTTCTCTCATCAACATGATCTTTCTCTTTGCTGTACATTTCCGGATGCAAATTACCACATATTTTTTTTTGTTATTAATCATATTTATACATGTTTGACAATATTGCAGTAAATAATCCGTGAAACATATTAGAAATGAGGGTTTTTTTTTTTTTCGATTTGAATGGATTTGAGTGGGAGTTCAATGTATGCCGAGGAAAGTTTTTTTTGTTGTTGTTGAATACACACACATACATACACAAACAAACAAAAATCACTAAGAACAATCCTCTGAGTTTTTACCAACTACAAGCACATAATGACAAAACACACACCAGCTCACTCCACTCCCCCCCCCCCCCCCCCCCCCCCCCCCCCCCCCCCCACACACACACACACACACACTTTCTCTTTTCTTTCTGATTTAATGATACACATACACATGCACATATTAAATCCCGGTATCTTATGATTCTGATGATCAATTTTCAAATAATACTTCATAACTGATCCAGTTAGTGTTAAATTTTAGCAGAGTCAATTGTACAGTTGCTATGTATTTTTCAAGATTATATCTTCTCTTTATTAATTTTAGAAATACTGTTATTGAAGGCTTACATTTGTTTATTTTACAGCTAAAAATGTAGTGTTTCGCTATCAGTATTATAAGATCGAATGTTGTATCAGTTGTAGAATTATCATCTGCTCCAAATATTATTGTGTTTTCAGTCAGAGACAGATAATTCGCTATTAAACACTTTCCTTTTATTAATTCTTGCAATTATTTCCGAATTCATTGACATGTATGCATCTCCAGAACATATGTTCAATGCTGTCTTGTTCCTCTTCACAGAAACTACAGTTATAACATTCTACTATTCCCATTTCTTTCAGAGCTACATTAGTTTCAATTATTCTATGCACTATTCTCATTTGCATCCATTTTTTTAGCTTAATATCCTTAATTTGATGAATTTTTCTACAGCATTTCTTTCAAGTATCTGTCTATTAAGCTTCTCCGTCCATTTTGCACAAGTTTGGTTCCCAGTTATTTTTTATTATAGCTCTGTAATAAGTTTTCGAACCTTTATCTACAGAATATATTTTCTTAAGTGCTATATTGACTTCTGTTTCAATGTTTTCTTTTTACCTCATTCTCAAACCCTTGATCTCTGATGTATTTTTAATGGATAATATACATCCACCATAAGACAGGAACTCTATTTCAATGTTATACTTCGTTCTGAATTCCTCATGGGATAGTGAATCTCCATTGACTTTGAAAAAATCAGATACTCTAAATACATTTCTGTTGTTCCAGATTTTGTGTTTTATCAGTTTATTTCCTATTTTGATATGTTCATTGTAAAGAATTGGTTCTGCAAGTAGTTCTCTAGCATTTTCTGGTTTTATTTTGTAGTAGAACTGCTTATACGACATGAATACATGTTTCCAGAAAACGTTGTCTTGAGTGGTGATGCACAGACGATTTGGAGAGTACTTCTCAATGTTCTCAATAATTGGGTATGAAAAAATCAACACATGCTCTTCATCTGTGTGTTGTTTGTCTCTGTCTTTTTATCCATGTTAATTTTAATGCAGTTGCGAGAGCATTTATGTCAAGTATTCAACCCACCTTCCTGTACATCTTTAATAACTGTTTTTCGACTAATTCTATCTTGTTTTTTTTATTCCATACAAACCAGTAACATAAGTCTTGTAATTCTTTAACAAATGTATCAGGTGGATTTGGAAGCATCAGCCATAGGTAAGTCAGTTTTGACAGAATTAATGATTTTAAGACAGCAATTCTTCCTAAAGGAGTAATGATTCTCTTCAACCAAATTTTAAATAGTGCCTTCACTTCTATCATTCTATCTTTGTAGTTTCTTTTTTCCATGTGCGTTAAGTCCTGAGTAAACCAAATTCCTAATGTTTTTAATTCTTTTGGATTCAAGATCATATTTAAATGTTCCATACATCTTATTTCACTATGCTTTAGTCTTCCAAGCCAAATTACTTGTTTTCTCTCTTGTTTAAGAATAAACCTGATGTTTTCCCAAACCTATCAAGAATCTCGATAGATTTTTAAAAATGATTTCTTATTTCCTGTGTCATCAGTTGGGTGTCATCGGCAAATTGTGATGTTATGTGTTCTTTCTCCCCGATTTGTATACCTTCAATACTTTTTTCTTCTTCGATCATTACGGATAATATTTCTGCACATAATACGAAGATATATGGTGAGATTGGATCTCCTTGCCTACGACCCCTTTCTATTGAGAACCATGATGATGTCTGGCCATTTACAATAGCAGTAGACTAATGTTTTTTTTTTAGAATACTTCTATCCATTTACATATATCTTTACCTAAACCTACAGCTTCTAGCACTTTGAGCATAAAATCCCAATCTAACGAGTCGAACGCCTTTTCGATGTCTAAATTGATTAGCATCCCTGGGATATTTTTTCATGTTGAGATGGTGTATTATATCATAGATTGACCTAATATTACCTCTTATGTATCTATTTGGGACAAATCCTCTCTGGTCTTCACTAATCAGTGATGGAAGAACTTTTAAAGTTTTATTAGCAATACAAGTGGAGCCAATTTTGTATATAAGGTTTAAAAGTGAAATAGGTCTCCAGTTTTTTCTTTTTTACATATTCTTTTGGTTTTCTTTCTTGGGTATACAGATGATAATACCTTCTTTCTGGGTGTTTGATAGTTCGCCTTCTCTGAAACTTTCATTCAGAGCTCGGTTACGAACACACCAATTTGTTTCCAAAAACATTTGAAAAACTCGGCTCCAAACCCATCCGATCTAGGGCCTTTTCCGTTCTTCATATTTTTCAATGCAATCCCTGCTTCTGCTATTGTTATTTCTCCTTGTAATGATTTAGTCTCTTCTTCTGTTAGTTTCGGTATCTATTCACCAGATCTTCAATACTGCATTCACAGTTGATATTTTTCGGTATAGATCCTCATAAAAATATGTTTTACTGCAATCTTCTATGTCTTCTGGTTTGTCCACTGTATTACCTTGTCCATCCAGTAGTTTTACAGTTTGTTTGCTAATGAAGTTACGCTTTTCTAAACAGCAGAAATCTTTACAAACCTTTTCCTCATCTGCAACCCATCTTGCTTTTGATCTTAGGAGTACACCATTCATAACCTTTTCTCTTAGTAATATCAATTCTCTATTACTCTCTTCAATTGTCTTCAAATCCTCTCTCTGATTTAAGTTCTTGCTCTCAATATCTTTAATAGTTTGCATAAAGCTGTTTTCTTTACATTGTGATTCTCTTTTTTTTAATTGTGGCATACTGGATGGATTTTACTCTTCATTAGTAAGAAGTCAAGGAAGACCCGATCAGACACTGTTAGTTTAGGGTCTGAGCTTTTCGACCGGTTTTTCATCTTGGCTATTGTCAGTATTAATATCACTCCCCTCATCTTTATCTGTGTATTCCTCTGTTATTTCTTTTATTAGAATATTTATTCCGTCTACATATTCTTTATCTTTTAGTAGAGATGAATTAAATTTCCAAAGAGTTTTGTGTTTAATCTCCTTTCCGAATTGAATCTTTAGCGTAATTAGTGAATGCTCAGATCTATAGCCTGGTAAATTGTTAGTATTTCAAAATACCAGATTAATTATTCTGACAGAAGGAAGAAGTCTAGCCTACTTTGTTGCAAGGGGGTAGGTCTACGCCATGTGTATCTCCTACAATGCGGGTTGTTTTTCTCTCCATATATCTGCTAATGACAAATTTTGAATCATATCCTCAACTGTTTTTTTAGCTTTGGGGTTATTTATATGTTTATAATTATAACAATCAATTTCCTGTTCTAGTACCATATTAAAATCCCCCACCACAACGACGTTGTTATTTTTGTGCTTTTTAATCCTACTTGAGTTTCTCATAGAATGCTGGGTCATCTTTGTTTGGTCCATATACACTTACTAGCAACAGTTCCTTTTCATTTGTTGTAAACGATATGATGATAAAGTTACCCTGCATGTCTGTTTCCACCTTATTCATTTTTCAATTGAAAAATTATTATTAATTAGTATTGCTACTCCTCGAGCATTAGATCTGTATGAGGAGAAAAAGCAGTCATACCCCCATTCCGCTTTTATACATTTTTCTGTATCTTTTTCAAAATGAGTATGTTGAAGGCAATATATAGAGTATTGTTTTTTTTTTCTTAAATAATGAAATATATCTCTTCTTTTCTGATAATTCCCTAGACCTTGACAGTTTAATGATGAAATTGTTAATATGTTTGCCTTGTTACCTACTGAATCCATGGTGTTTTCCGTGTAGTCAAAAACACTACATAAAAGACCATCAAGTGCCACAGGAGGAGTAAAAGCAACCAACAGGAATCCAGTTCAATGTCACAATGGGCAGGCAAAAAGGAATATACTTTACAACACCATGCATTTGAACAATCATCGTAATCATCATTTGCGTAATCACCCCGATGTGAATTAGTACCGTCCATTTGGCTATGAGAACATATAACACTATACCATGTAGCTATTACAGCCAGTTTTACTGCTCTGTCCCTCAGCAGCAACTGTTCATTATTTGAAAAGAGACATTGTTTTGCCCGCAGCACAGGCACCCACCCCCCCCCCCCCCCCCCCCCCCCCCAACAAAAACTTGGGGGAGGACAGAACTTGTCTTGACAATCTTCCATTCCCTTGTCCCCCAATTCACACACATCCTTCTCACACACACTTGACAACACAAACAACACATACAAATAGCAACAGTTAAATACCACAGTCCAAATACAATTAAACAGAAATGCCACTAATAGAAACAATTTACGCAAAAACGCACAAAATGAACACATGCTCAGCACGCAAAGTACCGACTTGAGCCCTGTTCATTAATAGCCAACTGGTTTCATCCGGATCGCACATTCACACACACACACACACACGCACGCACGCACACACACACACACACACACACACACACACACACACACACGCACACGCACTCTGATCCTTTCGTCTCCAGTCCGGATCGCACATTCAAAAAAAAGATATAAAATACGTCAAAGACAGTGCTGACGTGTACAACGTGAAGCAAGAAAAGTTTCATTGAAGGGTCCATCATGCAGTCATCTCCCCCCCCCCCCCCCCCCCCCCCCCACCCCCCGCCCTCCTCCAAAAAAAACAAACAAGCAAACAAAAATCCGCACCTATCCTGTCTAAATCAGCCCCCCCCCCCCCCCCCCCCTCCTCCATCCCAGCCCCCATTCAGGTAGTTTTGAATACGCATTTGTATATTTGTGTATACGCATATATGTTTGTGCATGCATGTCGGTATGTGCGTGGTGTTTGTGCGCGTGTGTGAATGTACTAGCGCTTGTGTCTATGTCCTCGTGTGGTATGGAGAGTAACAAGACAGACAGGGGGAGTAATGTTTTAGTCAGCGGCTGATGCGTGAAGACCAGACAGAGAACGGACTGGAGACGAAAGGATCAGAGTGCGTGTGCGTGCGTGCGTGCGTGCGTGCGTGTGTGTGTGTGTGTGTGTGTGTGTGTGTGTGTGTGTGTGTGTGTGCATGTGTGTATGCGTGCGCGCGCGCGCGCGCGTGTGTGTGTGTGTGAATGTGTGTGTGTGTGTGTGTGTGTGTGTGTGTGTGTATAAGCGTGCGTGCGTGCGTGCGTGCGTGCATGCGCGCGCGCGCGCGCGTGTGTGTGTATGCATTTGTGTGTATGCGTGTGCGTGAGTGAGTGTGTATGCGTGTGCGTACGTGCGTGCGTGTGTGCGTACGTGCGCGCGCCTGTATGACAGGCATGTAATCAATTGGCCTAATTACACCCGTATAACGCCCCGTTCACTGTTCAATTCGCGCTCGACCCACCCCACCCCCACCCCCCACCTCCACCAGTCCTATCCCACCGCCCCCCGTCACCACCCTCTCCCCTGCTCTCACACCTGACTGGGCATCAATACTTCCTTGCTCATCTGTTCCTTCACCTCCACTCTCACACCCCCATCCACCAGCCAACCACACATGCCTTTCCCCCGCGCCTCACCGCCTGGGTGTAACCGATAAGCGCGCGTTTTTGTTAGTGTGTGTGTGCGTGCATGCGCGCGCGCGCGCGCGCGCGCGCGTGTGTGTGTGTGTGTTTACCCACTACTACCTATAAACACGCGTATGAAACATGCTGTCATAAGAAGCGCATGTTGTTTTGGGACGTAGGAGCGCGCACTTATGAAATGGTGTACTGAAAATGCGCAACGTAAAACTGTGAGTGACAGTAACGTCTCGCTAACCACATGAATTCCTAACGGGATAATTAATAAGTTAAAAACAAGGACTAATTGTTAGAGGAAAGGTCGATTGAATCAAGAAGATAGTTTCCAAGTGTGGTCACAGCAGGCGGAAACCGAAATAAGAGCAATGGCAGAATTACTGTGCACCAAACACAAATAAGGAACAAATAAATACAAAACAACACAAAGCAAAATGAAAACAAAACCATAACACACACACATATACACGCACACGCGCGCGCGCGCGCACGGGCACACACAACGCGTTTCAAACTGTTTGGTCTTCTTCAGGCAAGATGAATAACCTTCAGAACAATGAAAACGAAAGACGAGCAGACGGTCACTTATCTCTTCGACCTGCGTGCAAAAAGGAAACGTAGTGGAACCGAGGCTGAATGGATGACAATGCAAGTTAAAATGATGACAAAATAATAACAAAATAAAATCATACCACTGCTGCCACTATCACTACTATTTTACTACTTCACTTATGATCAAAATATCATGGCAGCAACTACTACTACTACTACTACTGATTATCATAATAATGGTAGCAAGAAGAAGACGGTTGCTATTCATTCCAGAGCCGCAAGCAAACATTTCATGTATGTTCTCTAGTGAACATGAAATCAAGGAAAGAAAAAAAAAGCTTAAAGCACAAACAAAAGAATAAAAACAACTACAAACAGCACACACACACACACACACACACACACACACACACACACACACACACACACACAGAAACAGAAACAGGAATACAAAACAAAAATGCTCGAAGGTAAGAGTGAATCCAGCTTCAGTTACGCGCCATTATGAGAAGAAAAACAACACATGACTGTGGGCGCCTGAAGACTTAAAAACAAGCAAACACAACCACACACACACACACACACACACACACACACACACCGCCCTGTGCGCTTTTAGATAGGCACTCATTACTGGGTTATTCTGTTCAGCTCAGAGACGTGAAAGTCCTCTACGTCTATGGTTCAGCTCCACTTTCGTTCTCCTCCACTGCTTTACCCCCCACCCCCCACCCCGCATTCCCTTCTGCCCACCCGACCCACCGGTGGTGCGACTGGGTTTGGGACGAACTTGCATTAACCCTCCGGCTCTATCCTATTTTATACCCCCGATTCCCCCCTCCCTCCCCCCCCCCCCCTGCCATCCCTGCCATCCTCTCCCCCCCCCCCCCCCCCCCCCCCCCCCCCCCCTTAAACTCCGGGCAAAAACTGCTTAGTAATCAATGGCAAAACCAGTTACGAATTATTGTCGCCCCCCTCCCTTCACCTCGTCTACCTGCCTCCCTCCCCCTCCCACCTAATGGAGTTCAGTGGATGATATAATATACACTATATATACTGCGAGGCTCTCAGGGACCCGTTGTTCCCAGGTAGAGGTCTGTAGGTCATGTTATGGACCACAGTCAGTGCTTTAAAGGTTTTCTCCCCCCTCCCCGTCTCTTTCTATCTCTTTCGCATTATTTTCCCATTAAAAAGCATTCGTCACATGGGATTACATGTCTGCTGAGTGCGCGCGCGCGCGTGTTTGTGTGAGTGTACGTGTGTGTGTGTGTGTGGAGATACATTCATAGCTATATTCTTCTAAGTTTTTCTGATCCTCTGCAAGCAGCATAACAGGACATTTCTGGCATGAATAAAGTTCACCATGTATAAGTTTTATCCCCAATACACAGTCTCCTACCCTCTCTCTCAGTTGTTGGATGTATGCGCATGCATACGTGCGAGAGAGAGAGAGAGAGAGAGAGAGAGAGAGAGAGAGAGAGAGGGGGGGGGGGGGGGGAGAGGGAGGCACAGAGACGGAGAGAGACAGTGGCAGAGACAGACGGCGCACAGCATAGACACACAAACTTAACATGGCTACTTGCCGGTAAATGCTTTAGTTCGCGACCCCCTTCATTATGCTAATACCATCAGCAGGGAAATGATGAATTCCAGACGTGAAAAACAACAAGAACAACAACAACACACACACACACACACACACACACACACACACACACACACACACACACACACAGTGGGAATATTTTGTAAAAACAAAACCAAGAAAAATGTTAAAAAAAAAAAGGACGGAGGCCCAACAAACAGCGACAAAACACACAGCACAGCAAACTTCAACCACCAAGCTCTTACCGGAGGAAAGCCCATCGATCTTTCTTACAACAATAAAGATAATCTCATGGAAGACGGCCTGACACGGTCATTGGATAGAAAAGTAAAGAATTTTATCCAGACACCTCCATTGAGAGGACAGTAAATGACAAGATCAAATGTCCAAGAAACGTGCGCTGAGAGAACTGTAAACAATGAAGACAAATTTCTTATATACGCTCACAGTGAACCCTTTAATTGAAATCTGATTTGTTAATCTTCAACTTAAAAAAAAACAAAACCCACACAGCAACTTCTCTGTGGAGGACTTTAAAATAAAGCAATGCACCTTTAGAGTTCTTATCGTTGCTCTCACATTTCTTTTTCGATTTTAGAACCAACTGTTTTCTCTTTCATGATAACTTGAATTGGCTGTCAAAACTCCCGGGTGAAGTTCCATTCTTGTTCTCTAGCCCCGCCGACCGCAAGGGGCCATATCAGGACATGTCAGATCGTCGTCTTGTCGGTGGAAGGTACAGTGTAGACGCTGAAGAACAGCTTTACGTTAATCAAATCCAACAATCTCTGAATCTTGAGAGACAGGCTTCAAAAATCAGTTCAGTTCACGTCCAGATAGAAAGCGAAACACATCTATCATAAGACGTGGCAGTTATGTCGAGGGAGTTGACCTTCACCCTTCTTCTCACACAACGCAAGGGTGGAAATGACACGACGCCGGGTAAACAACGGTCTCCGTTATGATGAACATGACTTGGCAACGAACTGTTTACACAAAAAGGAGGGGGAAATGTGGGGGTGAGGGGGGGGGGGGGGGGGGGGGGGAGGGGAGGCTGGGGGGAGGGGCCGTAAAGAAAAGTGCTAAACCCTTCACTGATAACGACGAGGAGTCCGCTGAACTCTTTTGAGTGCAGAGCCTTTTTGTAATGTCTGGCTTTACCACACTTTCAGCCCTTCTCTCCTCCCGTCCTGAGGGTAACGATGTGTGTGTGTGTGTGTGTGTGTGTGTGTGTGTGTGTGTGTGTGTGTGTGTGTGTGTGTGTGAGTGTGTGCGCGCGCGCGAGCGTGCGTGCGTGCGTGTGTGTATACGTGCGTGCGTGCGTGTGTGTGTGTGTGTGTATGTGTATATATGTGTTTGTGTGTGTGTGTGTGAGAGAGAGAGAGAGAGAGAGAGAGAGAGGGGGGGGGGGGAGAGGGGGAGGGGACCAGAGAGAGGTCGGGGTGGAGGAGGCAGAGGGATGGGAGTCGGGATTCGTGGTGAAGATTCCGGAACAAACGTTGGGATGGGGACTGGAATGTCAGTGCCCATCCACCCGATCATGCATGTCATGCGATGGGAACGCATGATGTATAGACCAGACAGAGTTAAGGTGAAAGGAAGATGAAGGGTTAATGAGGGTGAACACAGGATTACGTAGCAAAATGAAATGACGTCAAAATAGGCTTGATGACGGATTTTTTTTTTGGACATCTTCGGATGAACACGGAGTTAGCGCTCGCTGCCACACAGTCAGTTGGCACCGGGTGATTGGCTGCTCTGGCACTTGGTCCTCAATGGCACTGCATTTGACCGTTGCACCTCTTGTTCTTGTCGATGCCGATCGCACGTTTGAAGATCACAGTCAGCTGTATGTTCTTGACCCCAAGGGCAGGTTTTTGTCTAAGTCAGGGTGGGAGCCTGGCTCATATGAGTGTTCAGTCAGTTTTAGGCGCCTTGGAGTCTTCCTATGATTAGAGAGACATACGGAGGTCGTCGACCTTTTCTCTGCGTGTTTTCAGGAAAAAACCTAGTGACGCTTCTGTTCTCATGGTAGCTGACGCCACTGTTGTTTGAGCGGTCTCTCAGGATTGCTGTGTTTGCCACCTTACCTGCCCTTTGATTTCTTGGGACTCAATGCTAGAATCCACAGATAGCGATCAAGGAAGAAAAGTTACATGAAGAAGATGCAGTAAGAGACGTGAATAAAAATGAAAAGACAGTGGTTGAGGAAGAAGAGACGGTAGACAGGAAGAAGAGACAATAGATTGGGAAGAAGAGACAGTAGAAGAGGAAGAGAAGAGACAGTGGACAGAAAGGAGAAAAAGTGAGAGACTGTGCCGTGAAGAAATTGTTGAAGAGTTAATAGCGGAAAAAAGGTCGTGAATACGAGAAAGTGAGTAGAGGAGGAGGTGGGTGATTTTCCGGTCCGGTCCATGGCTGGGCCCTGTCTTCTCGTGGAGGACACGGGAAGCTTGTGAAGTTAGGGCCACTGGGGTGACCCTGGGAGCAGACTGCAGGTGGCTGTTGGTGTTTGGGTGGACGTGAGTCCCCCCACGGACAGATGGTGAGTAACCTAAATAAGACGGTAGATATCAACTGGCAAGAATTTGGACAGCGAGGATCGCCGAGACAAGTAATAAGATCTAGCTGATGTCACGAGGAGACCTGAACAGAAGTGTTTGCAGGAAGTGACAAGGGATAAACACTCAAATAAGAGTTAGACCAAGAACTATAGAATGATAAAAAATGAATGATGATCATAACTATTAGAACTGGTCTTAAATAAATGTCAGCGAACCGCCCAGAGAAACGTGGACAAACGAGTCACAAGACAAACCACAACGCGTTTCGACCTCTTAGGTCTTCTTCAGGTGCACAAACATGAAACAAATAACGAAAATGCACTTAGCTTTGATCGCTTCTGTGTTCAGCGCAAGAAAGAAGGCGTTGAACGTTTAAGTGCTAATTATGGGAGTCAGATAGCGTGATTGCGAGCCGCGTTAGTTAATGTTGCGGGCTCCTTGATTGAAAAGTGAAATTGTGGGACTATGTTAGTGGTATAAAAGGTGTGTGACTCAGGATACCGCAACGTTACAATGTATATAGGTGAATCCGCATACAATAAATACTAGATCGGTGGTGCCGGGCTGGCTCCGCGCGGTGAAGAAACACCGAGTTCGCAGTCAGGTGCTCGGGTTTCGTTACCCGTTTTAAAGTCCTAAAAAATGGACATTTTTGCCGGACATCTTCATGAGTGTTCTGGTGTTGTCTGTGTAGCTAGCATAACGTCCCGGATCCTCAAGTCTTCTAGAGGGGTTATTCCTCTCAGCTATCATTAAAAAGAATTTAAGTGCTGTATCCGCCAAACATGAACCTACGAATCACAAGACAAAACACGACGCGTTTCGACCTCTTAGATCTCTTCAGGCAAGATGAACAACACTCAGGACAACCAAAATGAAGGGACAAGCAATCAATTTATTTTGTTAAATTCGACGCACGATGGGCGTTGAATTACACACACACACACACACACACACACACACACACACACACACACACACACACACACGTAGTCGACTCACTTTGCAACTAACCCCTCAGCTTTGTCAACGGAGGTGGGTGATGCCCGTTGAAGCTGGGTGTAGCTTTAACAGTCAGGGTGTCTGACTTGCTCAGCGGTACAGCACCAGTTCCGGGTCAAATATTGCAGATTCAAAGTCAGCCACAACACAACACAACAACACACAACACACACACACACACACACACACACACACGCATGCACTCACGCAGGCACAAAACCTCCCCCACTAAACTCACAACAGATAAAACGATTTTCCCTACACAAGCAGAGAAGCGGTCTCACACGGAAAACAGTCTGATACATGTTATTGGATGGAAATGAAAATGCCCTCATCAAATGTCCGAAAAGGTCACGGAGAGGTCTGTTATTGTGTTAATAATAAAGTCAAACGATTAAAAACACAGTCTTTTACCTTTTCACACAGGAGAGTTTTTGCCGAGTCACGCGACCGAATAAGGGAAGTGTAGGCTGCTGGTAGGTTGTGTCGCCCCCGGTCTCGGTTGAGAGAAGGAGACGTGGCCGCGATGTAGATGGCCTCCTTTACTCCTCTTTGAAACCATTCAGGTTCCTGGTCCAGGACGCTGACATTGTCCCGGGGAGAACTCATGTCCGCTGATGTTCAAGTGTTCTCCGACTAGTGATGATTCTCTCTTGTGTTCTTTGATGTGGAGTTTCAATTTCCTTTCTGGTTCTCCGACGTATGTCTGGTCACAATCTTCACACTGGATCTCTAGATCGCCCCCGAACGTTCTAGTTTGTCCACTTTGTCCTTTGGGACCACTAGTGTGCTTCTGATGGTGTTGTAAGGCTTAGAGTGGACCACCACGCCATTGTTCCTGATCTTGTGGGCGAACGTCAAACGTCTTACAAATATTCAGAAGACTGTAACGACTAGAAGAATGGAAGTCCTGTTCTTTGATACTTAAGTGAGCATGGCGCAGAGTAGATCAGGTGGGCAAACGTTTTGGTTCTGACTGCTCGTTTGATCGTTCGGACAGAGAAAAAGTCGAATCTGGTAGCAAGTTTAAAGTTTTATTTACAGCTGAAGATTCACAAATCAATACTCAATGGCCATCGCAATAGTCGCGAAACAAGGACTTGTCCTCAAAACGTTTTCCTTTTCATTTCTCTCTCTCTCTCTCTCTCTCTCTCTCTCTCTCTCTCTCTCTCTCTCTCTCTCTCTCCCCCCCCCCCCTCTCTCTCATATCAGTGCTCTCTCATTCCCTCAAATATTTATAGGCAATCGAATTGAAAGTTCACGAAACACCGTGTGGCTTTACCAATGAATGATCATGGAGCATTCTGAAATGTTCGAAATGATGACATAGCACAGTCAATCAAAATGCATCGAGGAGAAGGATCGAAAAGCATTTAGGGTTATACCAGTCAAAATGCTAAAAAAAATCCTTAAGGTTCTGCCATAATCTGGTACTCTAGGAAAACCTCCAGAATCGTTACCCAACTTGTGTACACGTCATTTGGTAAACAAACGTCACATGAAACTTAACACATACACAGCGATATAGCGATATTACAGAGATTAGAAAGTGAAGTCGATTTTTTTCCATTAAGGATTTTAAGTAATGGAGTTAAATGTCCTAGAAATGTTCGCAAAGACGACTGTCAAGCAATAGTCAAATGTCCTAGAAATGTTCACAAAGATGACTGTCAGGAATGGGGTTTAGTGTCCTAGAAATGTTCACAAAGATGTCTGTCAAGAACGGAATCAAATGTCCCATAAACGTTCACAAAGATGACTGTCAAGAATGGAGTCAAATGTCCTATAAACGTTCACAAAGATGACTGTCAGGAGTGGAGTTTAATGTCCTAGAAATGTTCACAAAGGCGACTGTCATGGAATAGTCAAATGTCCTAGAAATGTTCACAAAGATGACTGCCAACAATGGAGTCAAATGTTCTAGAAATATTCACGAAGATGACTGCACAGAATGCAGTAATATGTTCTAGAAATGTTCACGAAGATGACTGCACAGAATGCAGTAATATGTTCTAGAAATGTTCACGAAGATGACTGCACAGAATGCAGTAATATGTTCTAGAAATGTTCACGAAGATGACTGCACAAATGCAGTAATATGTTCTAGAAATGTTCACGAAGATGAATGCACATAATGGAGTAATACGTTCTAGAAATGTTCACGAAGATGAATGCACAGAATGGAGTAATATGTTCTAGAAATGTTCACGAAAATGAATGCACAGAATGGAGCAATATGTTCTAGAAATGTTCACGAAGAGGATCGTCAAGGACGGAGTCGCATGTCCAGAAAATAGTCACGAATAGGACTGTTAAGGATGAAGTCTAATGTCCTACACATTTCCCGATGTGGATTGTAACGTATGGAGTCAAATGTCCTGGAAATATTTACGGATGTGATGTCATACTACCTAATTCTCGCCCTCCATGTACATCATCTGAGATTAATTAATACCAATACTGCATTTGAGGGAACTTTTTCCCTCCCTTTCCTTACTTTTGTTATTGTAAAAAGTGTTCACGCGACGCGCGCGCGCGCGCGCGCACAACACACACACACACACACACACACACACACACACACACACACACACACACACACACACACGAATGCTTCTGCACGCAGGAATGACACATACATACAATTACACACGCGTGCGGGCGCATGCACACACAAACACACGTACAACACAACCACCACAAGAGAGAGAGACAGAGACAGAGACAGAGAGACAGAGAGGCACAAAAGACCGCAACTTTCTGTGTTAGGTATGCTAAACAGTCCTTTGTAGACATTGCGTGCTTCCTGCACCTTACCAGCTACTCGGACTTATCATTATACATATCAGCTCCAACCGAGCGCATATGTGTGTGTGTGTGTGTGTGTGTGTGTGTGTGTGTGTGTGTGTGTGTGTGTGTGTGACAGAGAGAGAGAGAGAGAGAGAGAGAGAGAGAGAGAGAGAGAGAGAGAGTACAACATTATGTTAATCCGACACTAAATGGTTTCAGTCAGTCAGTCAGTGTGTGTGTGTGTGTGTGTGTGTGTGTGTGTGTGTGTGTGTGTGTGTGTGTGTGTGTGTGTGCGCGTGCGTGCGTGCGTTCTTGCATGTCTCTCTCTCTCTCTCTCTGTCTCACTCTCTGCTGTGTGTGTGTGTGTGTGTGTGTGTGTGTGTGTGTGTGTGTGTGTGTGTGTGTGTGTGTGTGCGTGTTGTGCGTTCGCGCACGCGTGTGTGTGTATGCATACGCACCCCTGCGCACATGCATGTGTTCGGATACGGTATAAGTGCACGTGTTTGAATTTATGTGCCGGGGTGTGTATGTATGCACTTTCATCTGAGCCTACTTTTCTATCTATGTACGCTTTTATATGTATCTATATATCTATGTATCTATCTTTCTTTATTTGTATGTTCGTCCATCTATTTAAACCATCTCTATTTCTTTGTCTGTCTCTCTATCTATTGTCTGTCTATTTACCTATGTGGGTCAGTGTACGTGTGTGCTTGTCTGCGTGTGTGTCTGTGCATGTGAGTGCGCGCG
Organism: Conus betulinus; assembly: GCA_016801955.1. Classification (NCBI taxonomy): domain Eukaryota; kingdom Metazoa; phylum Mollusca; class Gastropoda; order Neogastropoda; family Conidae; genus Conus; species Conus betulinus. The sequence goes on from JADBJO010002454.1 coordinate 139,335, forward strand.
CGCGCGTGTGTACGTGAGAGACAGAGAGAGAGACAGAGAGAGAGAGAGAGGGTCAGTCAGAGACACGGACAGGCAGAAACAAACAGACAGACTGACAGAGACATATACCTTGACACAATTACTTCAGAAGTAACTGCCGTTACTATTCAGCAATCTCATGTGTGCACCTCCCCTCCATCCTCCCTTCTCCCATACCTTACCACCATGACTTCAACACCCATGCAAATCAACAACATCCGTAACCGTTCTAGGCGCCGTTCTGATCAGGCTAGAACACGTGTAACAGACAGTTGAGGCGTGACTCATGACAGACTAATCAACGTCAGAATGGGAAGAAAGATCCGGTACCCTGTCCATACAGATCAACTCTTGAGTAATACACCACCATACTCAATCTGCTAAGAACGAAGGCGTAAGGACATCTCCACCACCCAATCTGAAGGAAGTTAACAGAATTGAGTGAATGGCATAACCCGACACATAATAATAATTAATATTGATGAATAAATGAGACTGTAATGGAAAACGAAAACTTAAAACAGCTAAAACAGTCTAGTCTCATTCAGATTCTCTCCGTTTTAAAACCCGTCTTCGATATGAGAAAGACAAATGTTGTTTTAAAAGGCGTGTGTGAAAGAGGACATCTTTCCCGCAGTATGTCCAACCGTTATTTCAGTGCCATGCACCAAAAACAGTAATGTACTCTGATTGGTAACTACAGACTCTCGGAATGTTCTGATTGGTAATTGGAGACTTTGGCATTTTCTGATTGGTAAATGGAGACTTCAGCATTTTCATTTTCTGTATGGAGTTTGACATTAAGACGCTTATCTCAGAATGTCCGTAACACACCTATCAGCCGCATGCCTAAAGGAAGCAAATACACTGGCCCTATGTGTTTTTGGAAGAAAGCAGCGTTTCGACTGCAGATCGTTCTCTGGGCAAGGCAAGACAAACCACGCAAAGCCAACCCAATTTTTCGTTTTTTAACGAGGACTATGATTGAACGGCGTCCTCTGGAGAGAAACCCGCTAGGTCACTCTAGCTCTGTGACTGAGAGATTAGTGTAGGTGGCTTAGCACAGGCGAGCTTCAAAGATTCGAGAATTCGCAAGGTGATGTCCCGAGAAACACAGACAGACAGACAGACAGACAGACAGACACACACACACACACACACACACACACACACACACACACACACACACACACACACACACACACACACACACACACACAGAAAACTACACACGCATTTGTAAATTAACTGAAGCATGAAAATTACCGTCTTAAGTTCATGTTATGATTCCCCGACTAACAACCCCTTGATCAAAAAAGCTATGATAACACCCTCGTCAGTTGATTTGTCTGTGTGTCCAATCATCATGCAAAAACTAATGTGCCTATTTCAATGAAGCTTGGAAGAACCACGGAAAATGTGCCCAAAATTTGCATAACAGGCAGACAAAAGATCCATGAACAAAATTACACAAACACACCAATCGTTTCTAACCAACTGCATGGAAAAAAGGAACGTGATCGGAAAACGAATCCATAAAATCGTTAATGCCGATCCCTTGTGCTCATCCGGATCGTTGAGAGAATCTAGGATCCGTCAGCCCGATTGCGCAAGATCAATAAAACCGTTTTTTTTTTTCCCTTTACAATATTTACTTGAAAGATGGAATAGGACCCAAGAACATGCAACTCGAATTTTTCTTTACTGCAGATCCATGCTACGGATCTGAATTAAAAGGCGGATCCTGGATTCCTTCGATCTTGACGGAGGTCTGCATTGCCCTTAATGCTTTTCTACTTTTCGTTCAGGATTTTGACATAAACGTGTAGGCCTAGTTCATCTACTGGTTCTCTTTTGATCGGCTGGTGAATTCATGTAAAGTGATATATGAGGTTTAGTTCCTTTAGAAATGTGTGCAAACGAAGACGCGCACATGCACACTCACACCCATCCACCTACTTATACACACACATACACACACACAGACACTTCCATGCGCGCGCATGCAGACAGACAGACAGACAGACAGACAGACAGAGAGAGAGAGAGAGAGAGAGAGAGAGAGAAGAGAGAGAGAGAGAGAGAGAGAAGGTGAACGCCAACGTCGATATTGTCAATATTCGTGTTTCCAAGTGTCACTGTCAAGCCCCAAATTGAGTGATAATAAAAACATATACCCCAACCGTCACGCATCTGTAAAAAAAAGACATATGGAATCAGAAAGAAAAGGAACAAAAAGTGAAGCGAATAACACATAATACACAAAACAGCGGAAATGGAACGATCAGACGACCACGAAGCAGATCCAGTTTCAGAATGTGGGGGTTGTTTTACTGAACATTCTCTGTGTTCAAGATTGCATAGATACATTCACTCTTACTGAAGCGACATCGTTTGACATTGCTGTTTCGGTCGCTATGGTGATGTCCATTTGGACGTGTTATGTTGATGACGTTTTTTTTTTTGCTTTGGATCGCGAAGGTGACAACTATCTTTCCGTGTAATATCATCACCACCACCGCAGTTTCCTCCTGCTTCGTCCGACCCTCTATTTCCTGTCGAATTTCTCTTTCCTTCCGCTCTCTGTCTGTCTGTCTGTCTGTCTCTCTCTCTCTCTCTCTCTGGAAGAGGGGCGGGTATGTACGGGTGAAGTATTCTTTTAAAAACTCGATTTGTTTGAAAACAGATTTGTGCACACCCATCCAACTTCAAAGTCACGGTATTTAATCTGTCATCACATTTAGTGGTCTTGAGCCATGCAGACAGATAAGTTGCTGGGAAGAGAGAGAGAGAGAGAGAGAGAGAGAGAGAGAGAGAGAGAGAGAGAGAGAGAGCATGTACCTGCGTACATAGTAGTTGTAGTACTTTCATTTTACGTCTATACGTCTGGGGTATAAACACGACTTGATTATAAAACAAGAAGAAAGCTGAGAGAGGGAGAGAGAGAGAGAGGGAGAGGCAGTTGGAGGAGTGGGGGGGGGGGGGGGGGGGGGGGCACAGGCCCGAGTATTCTGTCAATATCTGTGTTTTCCAGCGTCACTAACAGTCCCAAATTGAAGAACAATTAAAAAAAAAAAAAAAAAAAAAAAAAAAACACACAACCCCTTGGCAGGCGTATCGAACCGAACATCGTTAGGCGCGCTAGTTTCAGATAACACTCCATAGAACCAAAAGAAAACGAACAAAAAATTAAGTGAATAAAACATAATACGTCTCAATAGAAACAACGGAAACGGAACGACCAGGCTACTACGAAGCGGCAGAACCAGTTTCACTGGGTGGGTTTTGTCTACTTGAATTTCCCATGTTCGAAACCGCATGTCCAACAGGTCTGTACATCTATTCCCTGTCAGTGAGTGTGAACCGATGTCAGTCGGCACTGCTACTTGGGTCGCTATAGTGATGTCTGTTTTGACGTGTTATTGTGATGACGCATTTGTGATTGGGTCGCTACGGTGACGACTGTTGACGCGTAATGATGTTATCAGTCACCACCGCCGTTCCTCTTGGCTTCACTTGACCCTCTATTTCATGTCGAACTTCTCTTAATGCATTTTTATTCTTCGATTTTAACGAATCGTTTAATTCAAAAAACACTAGTGCGCATCCATCCAAGATCAAACGAAGTGGATGTTCCATCTACCATCACACATAATGTTCTTATGCCACGCTGAGAGAGAGAGAGAGAGAGAGAGAGAGAGAGAGAGAGAGAGAGAGAGAATGCAAATATTTTTAATGGAGGTAAATAGTTATGGTTAGTTAAAAAGCTTCCTTGCAGAAGGTTGTATTGGACAAACTATAAAACTTCTGAGAGAGAGAGAGAGAGAGAGAGAGAGAGAGAGAGAGAGAGAGAGAGAGCATGTTTCATGCGTTGCTAAGAACTTCTAGAAATGAAACCAGACAGCGAATGTACCAAAAGCTCCCCTCATAAGTGGAAAATGTCAGTCCTTAAAAAAAAAAAAAAAAAAAAAAAAAAGACAAATGAAAAAAAAAAGAGAGAAAAGACACAAAAAGAAAACGAAAATCAATGGGATAAATACGGGCAGAACTGAATTCCAGTTCGCTGACATTTCCGTCCAAAATGAAAAATTGATTTTCACCCTGAGAAACACACACACACACACACACACCACACACACACACACACACACACACACACACACACACGTGTGTGCATGCGTGCATTCATAAATACGTACTCACGCAGAAGTGTGTGTGTGTGTGTGTGTGTGTGTGTGTGTGTGTGTGTGTGTGTGTGTATATGTGTGTGTGTGTGTGCGTGTGTGTGTGTGTGTGTGTGAAGAAAGTACTTTCTTTTCATTTCCCTGTTTCCCCCTTCCGCTGGCTGCCCTTGTGGCAGTTGAAGTATGATTTGTCTCCCTTTGATTCTGGCAATACCGCGGAATTCTTTGGTATGTAATGGGTGATATGTTTCTCTGTTAGATATTATGGGAAGACGAACACAAACTAAGCTGGGTATTACTGATGAGTCTAAACCAGGGACAAAAGGCCAGCCTAGACAGGCTAAACCCTGGGTCTGTTCACCAGACAGAGTTTGGTGGTTTCCATACATTGCCTATGAAGGGTTAATTATCCATAAATCAAAGCGCTCTCCTTCATGAGCCCCCATTTCCCACCCATCTTTCCCACAATCTCTCTCTCCTCTCTCTCTCTCTCTCTCACACACACACACACACACACACACACACACACACACACACACACACACACACACACTATTCCCCTCCTCTTTCGCCCCTTAAAAATCTTTGCCAAGTCATCGTTACACCGACGAAGGAACCGTTTGCATGCACTGGTCCCTCATACACACTGGCCTTCTTCCTTGCGCGAACTCTGAAGCGATCAAAGCTAAGTGCATTTTCGTTATTTATTCGTTTTCGTTTTTGTTTCACCTGAAAGAAGACCTATGAGGTCGAAACGCGTTGTGTTTTTGTCTTGTGACTCGTTTGTCCACGTTTCTCTGGGCGGTTCGCTGACATTTATTTAAGATTTGTTTAGGTTTCCGCCTGCAGTCGTCTCACTTTGCAACTAAAAGCCACGTAGGCAAAGAGACACTGCAGAACAAACAGTTTATGTGAACTTTTTTGCGATTGATAATAAGCACATCTCGTTTTGTATATGATGAGAAACTACGCAATAATACAGAGCTTTCCTTGGGGAATCTGACAATTATCAATCTATCTCGTCGACAATCAAACTTTGGTGCGGTATTAGAACGATAGCGTTTGTCCTAGATACGTAGTTAATAGTTTTTGGTATTATTGTGGCCCAGCTGATCACACACGGCCTTCTCAGGTCTATCACACTTAAATGGGGAAAAAAAAAAAATCACATCCTGAGAAAAGAAACAAACAGAAAACAACTGATGACGTGGCAGGTAACCTACTGACATTCTTAAGGCAGATAAGACAAGGCTGTGCTGACAGCGTCAGACATTTTGCTTCATTTATCACCCGCAGATTGAAAAAAAGTTCTTCTTCTGCGTACGCAGGCTAATACTCCTGCGGACACCCCCTGTATTGAAAGGAAAAATCAATTAAAAACACTTAAATGGGGACCCAAAAAAAAAAAAAAGAGAGAGAGAGAGAAAAAAGCCACACGGGCAAAGAGACTGCTGAACGGACAAC
>JADBJO010002454.1:150000-172500 GCA_016801955.1 Conus betulinus
TGACATGTCACGTAACATACATTTTATTTGCATGGCCTAGCCTTCACAGCTGCTTTGGCGCCTCGGTTCATCCCGTCAACTATTTAAAATCGAATTGCTAAATTACTGGAATCCATTTTTTTCTCTTCAAATTCGACGGGGAAAGAATACTGTAAGCACCTGTATTGTGTGTTGTGATGTGCTGTGTATGCATTTGACGTCGAGGACAGAATGATTGATATACCCCATTAATGCAGCCTTTAGATTATTTAAGACTCATTTTAACTCTGATCCGTTCGTGCTTGCTATCTAATCTATGGAACGGATATGCAAAGTGTTCAAAATCCAGTGGTATCAACTATCAGATTGATCGATACATGAGAGAGAGAGAGAGAGAGAGAGAGAGAGAGAGAGAGAGAGAGAGAGAGAGAGAGAGAGACAGACACAGACAGACAGACAGACACAGACAGACAGACAGACAGACAGAGACAGAGACAGAGAGACAGAGAGAGAGGGGGAAACACATACAACTTTGTGTGCGTGTTGTACTGTTAAGCACTCGACTGAGCACCCACTGGCGCGCGCGCGCGCGCGCGCTCACACACACACACACACACACACACACACACACACACACACACACACACACACACACACACTCACTCACACACATACACACAGCTCCCTCTATCTGCTTCTCTCTCACTGTCACATACACACACACTCTCTCTTTCTCTCTCTTTCACATGCATGCACATGCGCGTGTGCACACTTGCGCAGAGAGAGAGAGAGAGAGAGAGAGAGAGAGAGAGAGAGAGAGAGAGAGAGAGAGAGAGAGACAGACAGACAGACAGACAAACAGACAAACAGACAGATACAGAGACAGACAGACAGTCAGCGTCAAATCGTCCTGTAATCAGTATCAAATCGTCCTGCAATCAGCATCAAATCGATCTGCAATCAACATCAAATCGTCCTGTAATCAGCATCAAATCGTCCCTCAATCAGCATCAAATCGACCTGCAGTCAACGTCAAATCGTCCAGCAATCAGCATCAAATCGTCCAGCGATCAGCATCAAATCGTCCGGCGATCAGCATCAAATCGTCCTGGAATAAGCATCAAATCGTCCTGCAATTAGCATTAAATCGTCCTGCAATCAGCATCAAAAATCGTCCGGCGATCAGCATCAAAATCGTTCTGCAATCAGCATCAAATCGTCCTGCAATCAGCATCAAATCGTCCTGCAATCAGCATAGAATCATCCTGGAATTAGCATCAAATCGCCCGGCAGTCAGCAACAAATCGTCCTGCAATCAGCATCCAATCGCCCAGCAATCAGCATCAAATCGTCCTGGAAATTAGCATCAATCGTCCTGCAATCAGTATCAAATCGGCAAGCAATCAGCACCAAATCATCCTGCAGTCAGCATCATCAAATCATCCGCCAATGAACACCAGATCGTCCAGCAATCAGTATCAAATCATCCTGCAGTCAGCATCAAATCAAATCAGCAAGCAATTAGCATCAAATCATCCTCCAGTCGGCATCAAATCGCCCGGCGATCAGCATCAAATTGTCCTGCTATCAGCATCAAATCGTCCTGCAATCAGCATCAAATCGTCCTGGAATCAGCATCGAATTGTCCACCAATCAGCAAGAAATGCTACTTCATCATTGCCGAGTCAGTTTGCTGGTAAATCTCTCTCTCTCTCTCTCTCTCTCTCTCTCTCTCTCTCTCTCTGTCTCTCTCTCTGTCTCTCTCTCTGTCCAGTCGCACTCTGATAGCTCTCTCCGTTTGATTTCATGCCATGATTCAAGTGTACATACCCCACACAGTTTTGGTCAGTGTGTGTCAGAAGTGCCATGCCATCTGGAACGTTGGACTTAAGGGCCTCTTGTGGCTCATTTTTCTCCGTTTTCCTGGTCTTCATGATGAAGTGAGCTAGGCAAAAACTCTCAATGCGAGTTGCCATATTGCAGCTGAAAAGGACAGTGGACGGTGTTGTGGCGTATTTGTTCTGGGGGAGCCTTCTGCTTCGTCGTTGTGTAGATATTGAGACTAATCCTGGCTCAACCCTGTACAAGGACGTGACAGCACCAGGCAGACCCTATTCTCTAGCACTGGGGCGGGCAGTGGCAGAGTGAGTCTGGGAAAATCTGTCAACCCTCAGGGAGGCACCTCTAACCAGCCAGGGAAAAAGCCGTCCCTGTCCGACCTCATGACCATGTTCCAGTCGATGGACCGGAAATTTGACGAGGTCATGCAGGACATACGTGTTCTCCGTGAGGGCTATGCGGCCATGCAGGAGGAGATGAGAGTGCTGAGGCGGGAGGTGGACGACCTTCGACAGCAGAAACCACGACCTGCAGAGAAGGAACGACGACCTGGTCTCGAGAATGGACAACCTGGAAAGGAGGCGGACGGTCTGGAGGAGAGGACCAGGAGAAACAAACACTCTCTTCTATGGTCTCGCCAGGAAGGAGAATGAAACAGGCGCGCAGTGTGAGGACATCATTAGGGAACTTATCACGGATCAGCTGCAACTGTCTCGCGACGTAGAATTCGATGGGGTCCATCGTGTCAGTTCCAAACCGGATACCCCGATAATTGCACGATGTGTTTGTTATAAACAGAAAATGGACATGATTAGAGCTAAGCGGAAACTCAAGGGCACCAAAATCTTTGTAGGGAAGGACTTTTCCACAAGACTGGGAGACATAAGAAGAAAACTAACCCCTCATCTTAAACAGGCAAGAAGTGACGGGAAACGTGCCGCAATGATCCATGATCATATCCTTGTGGACGGAACTCGTTACACGTTGGACTAGGGTGATCGTCTAGTGGTAATGAAATAGGGATTAGGCCGGTCCTTGTTTTTTGTCCACTGCAGTGGAAGGAACGCATTCTGAGTCGACGCCGGTGGCCTTGTCACAGCGCGACAGTGTCAGTGAGTTGGCGCCACGTGAGAATTGTGTGCCCGTGTTCTGTGACGAGGTTTCTGTGTCGCCGGTACACGTGAACAGCTCTCTGTTGACGATGTGTCAAATGGAAATGTGTGTAGATTGACCTCATCAGTGATGAATAATGAGTTTGATGATGTTAATGTATGTAATAAAACGAAACCCTTATCTTTCCTTCATTGGAAACGTTATGGACTACTCACAAAAATACATGATCATGATTTTGTTTCGTATGTTTGTTCCTTTGATTTTGTTTGTTTAGTTGAGACATTTGTAGAAGATTTTCAGGTGCCTATTTTAAAGGGTACACATTGTTCTGTAAGCCTGCTGTTAAACTGTCGACACACAGAAGACGTTCGGGTGGAATTATATGTTTGATAAGAAATGAGCTGTGTTCTTTTGTCAAACCTATATGTGTGGAGTCTCATCTTTTTTATGCTTTTGTGTTGGATAAATGTCTTTTCGGCATTGTAAGCCTGCTGTTAAACTGTCGACACACAGAAGACGTTCGGGTGGAATTATATGTTTGATAAGAAATGAGCTGTGTTCTTTTGTCAAACCTATATGTGTGGAGTCTCATCTTTTTTATGCTTTTGTGTTGGATAAATGTCTTTTCGGCATTGAAAGGTACATTATGTATGTTTGTGCTTATATACCACCAGAGAATTCACCATATTATGTGCATTTTGATTATGAAAATGGTGTTTCTTTATTGGAAGATTTCTAATGTGATTGTTTGCTTTATAACAAAGAACATGATATGTACATAGTGATTAATGGAGATTTATATAGCAGAACCTCAAATATATCTTGTCACTTAGAATCCAATGTGTGTGTGTGGTTTTGTTAATCAACATTTGAGTGGGCCTTTGGTCAGTACAACCTTGAGTTAATCTGACAAAAAAAAATTGGTTTCAGTCAGTTAGAACCTGAACGGAAATTCTCTGAAGACCGTGTGGTTAATAATTATGGCAAAATGTTACTTAACATGTGCACTGTTTTTGACCTGTGTATTTTGAACGGTATGTGTAAGGATGACCTTCAAGGTCATTACACGTACATAGTTGATAATGGTAACAGTGTAGATGATTATATTTTTTTTTTACTGTCATATGATTTGTATTCAAGAGTGTCTGATAGCATCAGAATGAATGTGTCTGATAGAACTGAATCTAACCATTTGTCTTTGGAATTATATATTCACTTCCCTATGAATAATGCGATTTTTGTGTTCAGGATGATGTTCAAATTTTCTAAAAGTTTGTATGGGACGAAACCCATTGCAATGTGTTCAGAGACAACATCTGTTCAAACGACATGCAAAGGCAGTTTGAAATGGCGATCAGTTTAATATAGATATAAATATCAACGAAGCACTTGAGGTTTTTAATCATTGTATAAAAGATGCAGCAGACTTTATGAAGAAACAAATGTACATTGGTAGGTATGTGAAAGATGACGACTGGTATGATAAAGAATGTCGAGCAGCAAAGAAAACTGTACGCGCATATGTTGACGAAATTTAAGCGTACTTTGTCTCCACCTGATCACACTTCTTTATGTATAGCAAGACGTGAATATAAATATTTGTTAAAGAGAAAAGAGAAGCAATTCAATGAGACTCTATTAACTGACTTATTACGATCTGTAAATAAGTAAAAAGATTTTTGGGAATCTGTGCGTAAATATCTACAACAAGAAGGCAGATATCGAATGACATTAGCATAAGCGATTGGTATGTACACTTTAAAGAATTGTTAGAAAGAAAAGACAAGTTTGATAATGTTCTGGTTCAGGGAGAAAGTAATAGTGACCAAAGTGCTTATGATGCTGTTAAGAATGATGATGTTTATGACAATGTTGAGAAGATGATGATGATGATCATGCTGCTGCTGCTGCTGCTGCTGCTTTTGATGATGATGATGATGGTGATGATGATGAAGAAAATAACGATGGTGACGGCGAAAATAATTTGAATCAACCTATCTCAGTAGAAGATGTTTTGATTGCGCTGAAAACACTGAAAAGTCGCAAGGCTGCCGGTCCGGATAAAATCATAGGGGAATTTATCAAAAACGCCTGCAAATCAAATTTGGTAATGGAATTTTTGGTAAAAAATTTTAATTCTCTGTTTGAGAGAGGCATATATCCTGAAAGTTGGTGTGAGTCAACTTTTGTGCCACTATATAAAAAGGGTAATGTTACCAATCGAAATAACTACAGAGGAATCTCGTTGTGCAATGTTTGCAGCAAACTGTATAGTGCAATTATTAATAAAAGACTTCAAGTGTGGGTTGAGGACAATAACATTACAGGTGAGTTTCAACCTGGGTTCCACCATAGACCATATGTTCACATTATTGGCTTCATTCAAAAAAACATTTTGTCTGAACCGTAAGTTGTATGTTACTTTCATCGATTTTGAGAAAGCATCTGACTCTATCAGTAGAACCATACTTTGGCCTATCTTGTCAAAAAACGGCATTCGTGGAAAGATGTATCAATGCATTATGAGTATGTATGATTGTGTAAAGGCAAAGGTACGATGTGGTGCTGCTTTGACTGATTATATCAATTGCACATCAGGTGTTAAGCAGGGTGATGTTTGCAGCCCAGCTTTTGTTTTCTTTATTCATTAATGAGCTGACTTTGGAGGTGATAAACTCTGGAAGACATGGTGCCCATTTTGTAAATGATGCTATGGAAAATATTTATTCTACTGCTTTCCGACGACGTGGCATTAATGTCTGAGACAGTAAGGCCTCCAAACTCTACTAAACAGTTTGCAAAAGGGCAGCTTATTCATTCCAGCTGAAAGTAAATTTGAGTCAATTTGAGTAAATTTGAGTAATTTTCAGAAAAGGGGGTTACCTTTACTCTCGGGAAAAATGGACATATGATGGGGCAAATATGCCCGTTGTAAACGTTATAAATATTGAGGTGTATATTTCTCTACGCGATAAAGTTTCACTTTCGCATGTAAAGATATTGCTTGCAGAGCCAACTGCATTGCTATGTTTTGTGAAGAAGTTGTCGTCGAAGCTGAATAATGAATCTCTTGCTTTGTTTTTTAAATTGTTTGATGTTCAAATCCTGCCTATGCTACAATATGGGGCTGAACTGTGGGGTCTTGATGCTGCTGCCGCTGCACAATGCGAAAAGGTTCATTTATTTGCTTTAAAAAGTTCTTGGGTGTATCATCACAAACCCCAAATGATCTTGTGCATGGACAGACTAACAGATATCCCATATCCCTACACTTCATTAAATGTATCAAGTACTGGCTCAAATTAACTCAGATGGCTGAACATAGATTACCCCATAAAGCTTATAAAATGCTGATAGAACTAGATGATAGAGGCAAGATGAACTGGGTGTCACGTGTTAAGGCGAAATTATATGAACATGGTTTCGGGTACGTATGGCTTAACCAAAGTGTCGGAGATATGAACAGTTCTCTTCGTACCTTTAAAGAAAAAGACTAATTGACTGTAGGTGGCAAGACTGGAATTTTAATGTTGACAATAGTGACAGGTTTAGTTTCTATAGAACATTTATTGATGTGCATTCTCTGCCAACGTATATGTCAATGACCAGGGACAGGCACTTGAAGTTTGTGATGACAAAATTTAGAATTGGTGTTTCGGATATTCTTGTTCATCACTGCCGTTATAGACAAATAATGCCTATGGTCTTCTGTGTCCATTATGTCGACAGTCAAGAAAAGACGAAGTACATTTTGCATTAACTTGTCCAGAGTTACAAGATATAAGAGAAAAGTTTATTCCCCCTAAATTTTATACAAGACCTTGCTTATTCAAGCTTATTTTGTTAATGTCATCTGCAAATGAAAACACTATAAAACAAATCGCAGAATATTTATTCAAAGCTTTCAAACGGCGAAGCATTTGAGAATTGTGATCATTATTATTAGTTTCGTAAAGCGATTTTGTTATGTTTGATCATGTGTGTGTGTGTGTGCGTGTGTGTGTGTGTGTGTGTGTGTGTGTGTGTGTGTGTGTGTGTGTGTGTGTGAACGTGCGTGCGTACGTGCGTGTGTGTGTGTGTGTGTGTGTGTGTGTGTGTGTGTGTGTGTGCACGCGTGTGCGCGCACGTGTGTGCGCGTGCACGTGTGAGTGCGCGTGCGTGAGTGCATGAGTGTATGTATGCATGCGTGCGTGCGTGTGTGCGTGTACGTGTGTGCGCGCGTTTGTGTTCGTGCGCACGTGCATTTGTGTGAACATGTGTGTGTGTGTGTATGTAAAAGATACATTTGTATCTGCGTGTGTGTGTGTGCGTGCGCAATAGTGCATGCATTCTGAATTTGTGTCGCGCGCGCGCGCGTGTGTGTGTGTATGTGTGTGTGCGTGCGTGCGCACGCGCGTGTGTGCTGTCGCGTGTTTTGTTGCCTTTGTGTATATGCGGATCTGTGCGTGTGTGATTCAATATTCCAATCCTGTTGAACAGTGAATACGACCTGTAGCCAGTTTTATGGTCGAATCCGTATTAAGATGAGGAATTTGTTTAACTAACTGAGTACTTTAACCGAGTAGCTTTTATTCCGTCATACATCCATGAAGATACACGACGATCAGAGGTAGGGATAACCGTTCTTTTATTTTCGTGTGTGCGTGCATGCGTGCGTAACCACCCTTTTAATTTCGTGCGTGCGTGAATGCGTACATGTGTGTGTGTGTGCGTGTGTGTGTGGTCGGTATATTCTCTCTCTATATGGTATCATATTCTCTCTGTCTCTGTCTGTCTCTCACACACACGTTTTTCTTAAGCAACTGCGATTTAAAAAAAAAAAAAAAAGTAACGACCTTAGTTTCAAAAGATGGCAATAAAAACGGAGATCCCACAAGCTGCACTGCGAGTAAGCTGAGCAAAGCTCTTGTCTTGCATGTCGATAGCTGCTTCCGCTATCGGTCTGTTCTGTTCGGCTGTGAGCGCCCCCTTCTTTTCCTCTACTCTGCCGTTGAGAAACAGACCGTCTTTGTGAGCTAAGGGCCCTTTCACACCTTTCGAGACACTCGGATGAGCGTCAGAAAGAAACTTGACACGTGTCAGACAAAGTTAAAAGAAAGAAAGAAAAAGAAAGAAAGAAAGAATACTATACCGTGGAACGAAAGAGACAGAACACAAAACACAAGACAATTAAGACACAATACAAATAGCTTGTGATGTAGAGCATGGTATTGTATACACATTTCTTCGAACAATGTTACTCTAACATTTCCATGCCAACTGATCCACGCATCTCTCAGCGTCGGTTTATTTCGCGGTTATTCTGTTTGAATCTGTTGTAAACTAATTATTTCTAAAGACGTTCTGTCGCATATTTGAGAATTTGAGCAGCAGAAATCATCGCAGTTTAAGATTGAGGATGAGTTTTCTCCCCTTTCCACAACAAAGATCTATCAGTCTTTCACTGTAGTTTAAGATTCGTGACTAGTTTTCCCCCCTTACTACAAAAAATAGCCTTACAGTAGTACTATTAGGATTGGTTGCGGACAGCCGCGTTAATGCTGACTTCTCGTGGGGTCATTTGCCACGTCGGTGCTGAAATAGTTAACAGTGATCATTTCACATGTGTGTGTGTGTGTGTGTGTGTGTGTGTGTGTGTGTGTGTGTGTGTGTGTGCGCGTGTGCGTGCGTGCGTGTGTGTGTATGTGTGTGTGTGTGTGCGTGTGAAAAAAAATGCAGACCAGCTGCTTGGTTAATTGATTAATTATCTAGGACATGCCCCTTTTTCAGCCCCACTTTGCCTCACAGTACTGTTGTACACACACAAGGGAGATAACATTGCATCACTATCAATGCTGTCGTGATCGCTTGCCGCCCTTGCTCATGCACTGTTCTTCTTCCGGTAGTGTAGACCAATCACGTGATCCTTTAGTTTCGTAAACATACGCCAGCCTCGATACCAAAAGGACGATTGGAACTGCCGGCAGCGATGAAAACTGGTAGTCAGCAAGACAGCGACACCAGGCTTCTGTTTATTTTTCTGGGGCTTTCAAATTGACATTTAACAACAGCACATGTTACATGGCGTCAGAAGCATAACTTCAACGCCTAAATTTACGCAAGTAGACGAATAGCTAGTCAAGCTAGTCAATAGCTATAATTCGTTTTCCGTTGTTGGTTTCGTTTTTTTTCCTTTTTGAAACGCTTGAGAAGCTGCATTCACACGCTCACTGAATATTTACTGTATGTGGTGGCGCAGAGACTATAGTTATTGTTGATTTTTTCTTTGTTTTTAAACATGGAAGCTTTGCGCAAGCCAGAGATATTGTCCTTTGAAGGCAACGTGGCCGAAAATTGGAAAAACTTTGAAGTTGAATTCGACGTCTTTGTTCAGGCTGCATACGGTGACAAAGACGAGCGCACAAAGGCCTACACTTTGCTTAACTTAGCTGGCAGGGAAGCAATTGAAAAAGAAAAGACATTCTTATATGCTGCAGAGGTGATATTGTCCAGGCTGCTGAGAGTCGTGAAAAAATCTCACGGTGCTCAAAGCCAAGTTCATACAACTCTGCAATCCACTGACTAATGTCATCATTAAACGGCACAAATTTAATACAAGAGTTCAGCAACCATCAGAGCCTGTGCAGAGCTTCATTACGTCACTGAAAATTCTGGCTAACAATTGTGAATATGGACTTGAAGGACTCACTCATTCCTGATATAATTGTCTGTGGGGTGTCATTAGACACCTTGAGACGGCAACTGCTGAAAGAAAGACAGCTAACCCACCAGAAACTATCCAAATCTGCCAAATTCACGAATCTGCTGAGGCACATTTTACACAGGTGGCACAACAGGCACACAGCACACAGATTACAAGCGGAAGTTAGTGCTGAACAAGCGGAAGTTAGTGCTGTTGGGAATTCGTGGGTAACAAAGGAGAAATCCTACATATACTGTGGCCAATTGCACCCAAGAAAGATGGAATTCTGCCCAGCATTTGGAAAGACATGTTTCGCCAGTTCAAAGCAAAAACACATTGCCAAGATCTGTAAGACCACATGCAGAAAGAGACCTGGAAGAATCAATGCTATTGGTGTTGATGAACCTGAGGCAGCTTTTGAAATTGAGGCCCTCCACAAACCCCACAGCGCCATGAAATCCACTGTACAGCAAACATCAACACACATGATGTCAAGTTGAACATTGACACTGGTGCCAAATGCAATGTACTACCTGTGGAAATCTACAGCAGAGTGATAGTAAATGAGCGTATCAACAGGTCCAAAGCATTAAATCTGGTTGCATACGGTGGTGACCGATTCTCTACACTTGGCACTGTGAATTTTCGCGCTGCAGGATTGGTAACACCACAGAGCTGATCACATTTCAAATCATTGACAGAAAGGCCAGCATCATTCTGGGTCTGAATGATGCATTGCACCTGCACTTGATTGAACTGGACAAGACAGTGTATGAAATAGGCAATGGAAGTGATGACGGTTTCAGTGAGATGATAACCCACAGAGTATGCAGATCTATTTGACGAGCAGTTAGGAAGCCTACCTGCAACATACATCATGAGAGTTGATCCCAGTGTTCCTTCAGTGGTGAAACCAGCAAGGAAGATTCCCCAGGCCATGGAAAAGAAAGTCAAACAAGAGCTCGACAGCATGGGTGAGAAAAGGCGTCATCACCCATGAAACCGAACCCACAGAGTGGGTTTCACAAATGGTCGCTGCCAGAAAGAAAAATGGAGATGTCAGAATTTGCTTAGATCCCAAGGATCTCAATAAAGCTCTTCGTCGACCACACTACCCAATGCGCACGGCTGATGGTGTGGCATCTAGGATTGGGAACGCAAAATTTTTCTCGACCCTCGATGCGAAAGCTGGATTTTGACAGATCAAGTTGGATAAGAAGTCTTCCAAGCTCACAGCTTTCAGCACCCCATTCGGCAGACACAGGTTTCTTCGCACGCCCTTTGGCATAAATACAGCCTTTGAAGTTTTTCAACAAACAATGGAAAGACTGTTTTGAGGGCTACCCATGTGCAATCATTGTGGATGACATTCTAATCTGGGGTGCAACGAAAGGAGAACATGACGCCAACCTCAGGAATATACTTGAAAGAGCGCATGGAATTGGACTCAACCTGAGCCTCAACAAATGCAAGTTCAGAGCCACAAGTGTCACCTATGTCGGACACAAGTTCACAGAGAAAGGCTTACAGCCAGACCCAGAGAAAACTAAAGCTATTCGCAGAATGCCACCACCTGAAGATAAGACCGCACTGCTGCGTTTTCGCCACCATGAGAATTATCATCGAGCAGTCTCTGGAGTGTCAGACCCCCTTGTACGCAGTATTTGTGGATTTCCAGAAGGCGTTTGACAGCATCGACAGAGATACCATCTGGAAACTCATGCACCACTATGGCTTCCCACCCAAGTTTGTTGCCATCATCCAACAACTCTATGAACATGTCACATGCCACGACGGGAAGCTAACGAAGCCCTTCACCATACAAAACCCGGCGTCGTCAGGGGTGTCTACTATCGCCGACAATTTTTCTGATGGTCGTTGACTGGATAATGCGGCAGTCTACAGATGGCAAGAGGACAGGAATCCAGTGGCCTTTCACCAAGCAACTGGAAGACCTGGACTTCGCCGACGACATCAGCCTTCTCTCCCACAAACAGCAAGACGCACAAGAGAAGCTGTACGGGTAGCAGAAGAAGCAGGAAAGATGGGCCTCCAAATCAACACAAAGAAAACAGAAGCCATGAGAGTCAACAACCAGCAACGAGACCCACTACGACTACAACAGGAAGACATCACTGAAGTTGACAAGTTTGTCTAACTCTGCAGTGTAGTCAGCAAAGATGGGGGTACAGATGAGGATATCAAGAGCCGCATCAATAAAGCCAGGCACACCTGACTATGCTACGGCCTATCTGGAAGGGAATTCCTCTGCCCTCTCACTCCACAACAAGACCAGAATCTTCAACTCAAATGTGAAATCTGTCCGTATGGTTCTGAAACGTGGCGAACAACAAAGACAAACACCCACAAACTCCAAACATTAATCAACAGATGTCTGCGAAACATTGTGAACATCAGATGGCCAGATGTTATTGCCAACACAGAACTGTGGAACAAGACCAAGCAAGTTCCAATAGAATTAGAAATCAGAAAACGGAAGTGGGGATGGATTGGCCACACCCTCAGAAAGTCTCCATCAAACATCACAAGACAGCCCTTGAATGGAACCCTCAGGGCAAGAGAAAAGTGGGAAGACCAAGACAGACATGGCGAAGGAGTACCGACGCAGAAGTGAAGAGCGCTGGAATGACGTGGGCCGAGCTGAAGAGGATTTCCCGAAATCGTGTCCGCTGGAAGAGTGTGGATGCGGCCCTATGTTCCCCAGGGAATTCAGAGGACTAAGTCAAAAAAGTGAAGCTGCGTTTTCTAGCATGATGAACTACCTAAGCAAATTTATCAAAGGCTATAGTGAAAAGACAGCTATTCTACGTGAACTACTGCACAATGACGTGAAGTGGGACTGGACTGAATCATATCAACAAGCTTATGATCATTTAAAGGAGGAGCTTGCAAATCCTCCAGTGTTGAAATTTTTTGACTCTGCAATGCCTGTGGTACTGTCAGTAGATGCCTCCAAGAATGGACTGGGTGCAGCATGCCTGCAGAAAGAGGCACCAGTGGCGTTTGCTTCACGAGCCTTGTCAGATGTTGAGACAAGATATGCACAAATAGAAAAGGAGCTATTAGCTGCTGTCTTTGCATGCTGCAGGTTTCATGACTTCATCTATGGTCGGCAGGTGACTATAGAGACTGACCACAAGCCTCTGATCAGAACTGTGAAGAAGCCACTTCATGCTGCGCCAGCACGCTTACAAAGAATGCTTCTGCAACTGCAGAAATACAATCTGCAATTTGTGTACAAGAAAGGGAAGGAGCTCCACCTTGCTGACACACTTTCCAGAGCATACCCAGAAGAAGCACCAGAAGAAGCAGAGTTCAAATGTGATGTCATGACTGTGCTCTCCTGCACGGATGACGGAACTCCAGCAGGAGACACTGGCTGACGTTTCCCTGGAAAGATTGGCGAATTACATCAAGGAAGGATGGCCTGAATGTCAACAAAGCATTCCTCCAGATCTAAAACCCTACTTCCCTTTCTGAGACGAGCTGATAGTCGAGAATGATGTCATTATGAAAGGACAAAGAGCAGTCATACCCACAGCCCTGAGACGGACATACATAGCGGTCCTGCACAAAGGCCACATGGGGACTGAACGCACCACCAGACAACTCGCTTGCGAAATGGTTTATTGGCCCAAGATGCGCCAAGACATCAGTAACGCAGTCTCTCAGTGTTCAGCTTGCAATAGTTGTAAAGCTCATCTTCAAAAAAACAACCCTTCATCAGCCACCCGGTTCCAGAGCTTCCTTGGTCCACTATTGCAGCTATCATTTTCGACTGGGAAGGCTGCCAGTGCCTTGTCACAGTATACTCTTATTCTGGATGGTTTGAAATGGATTTGCTACCAGACACATCATCTCGCACAGTGATCAGAAAGATGCAGCATCTGTTTGTCACGCATGGCATACCCAAGAAGTTACTGACAGACAATGGCAGACAATTTGTAAGTCGTTAGTTCGAACAATTCTCACAAGAATGGAAATTTGCACACATCACGGGCAGCCCATACTGCCCAAAGTCCAATGGCCTGGCAGAAAATGCTGTTAAACAGGCCAAGCAACTCCTGGGGAAATCAAAGCGAGATGGCTCTGACAACGTGCTGGGTCTGCTTAACGTGAGAAACACGCCAAAGGACTCGATGGCATCACCAGCACAGCGCCTTATGTCCAGACGTACCTGCACTACCCTTCCCACATCAACAAAGCTCTTGAGTACTATCCAAGTTCAAAGACATCTCAAAATGGCATGACAGCAGCAGAAGAATTGTCACGACAGAACCGCCAAAGAACAGAGACCGCTGAGACCCAAAGAAGTGGTACGCTTGCAAACTGACAAGGGTTTCAAAAAACTAGGTGTGGTCAAATCAGAACGTGACACTCCAAGGTCGTATACAGTTACATTTGAGGGAGCTGCTTACGTATGCAACAGGCAGCACCTGATTCCAGTAAATGAACCCAGACCTCAATGGAATGCACCAGACTACAGCCAGCAGAGTTGATGCAGGCTCCGACAACTATTGACCCATCCAAGACAAATCTTAA
Source organism: Conus betulinus (assembly GCA_016801955.1). Classification (NCBI taxonomy): domain Eukaryota; kingdom Metazoa; phylum Mollusca; class Gastropoda; order Neogastropoda; family Conidae; genus Conus; species Conus betulinus. Next base: position 164,177 of record JADBJO010002454.1, read on the forward strand.
ATAAATGTCAGCGAACTGCCCAGAGAAACGTGGACAAACGAGTCAAAAGACAAAACACAACGCGTTTTTCGACCTCTTAGGTCTTCTTCAGGTGAAAAAAAAAAAAATAAAATAACGAAAATGCACTTAGCTGTGATCGCTTCAGATCGCTTCAGAGTTGAGCGCAAGGAAGAAGGCCTCCATCCAAGACAGTTCCATCCCTGACCCATCAGGCTGTTCTGCCTATCCCTAGTCAGCCTCACCACCCCCCGTCCTACTCCCAGACACCCAGCCGTACAGCCAGTAGCCAACCTAGCCTCCTTCTCTCCCACGCCTGATACCATCATCCTCAGTCCCTGCCCTTGGTTCTTCCCCTGCAGTATCCACCAGCCCAGTGTCCATGCCAGCACAGACCCCTGTTCAGAATCGACGCCCGCCTGTGGGTACACACTATGGAAGAATTTCCAAGCCTAACCCAAGATACTTTGACCCATAATTGTCTAGGCAGAACTGTGCTGCTTATATTCTTAGAGAAAAAGAGACAGACTCACAAATACCTGACACTTTGATTTGCCTGAAAAACAGTGCTGACATTTTATTTATGTGATGACAGATCCACAACAAGTGTATGGTTTATTTCGGTGAAGCGTGGAACACGCAATGGATAATTCCAGTTTTGTGTTGTTTTGTTTTAATCAAGTTCATTTTGAGAACGGAGATGTAGACCAGTCACGTGATCCTTTTAGTTTCGTAAACGTACGCCAGCCTCGATACCAACAGGAAGATAGGAACTGCCGGCAGCGATGAACACCGGTAGTCAGTAAGACAGCGACACCAGGCTTCTGTTTATTTCTGGGGCTGTCAAATTGACATTTTACAACAGCGCATGTTACAGGTAGTATCCACAGTCAAGTGTCTGACTATTACTGTTACGTTTGGGGTGAAGACGACTGAAAAATAACAAACCAAAACTTATTGAGAGAATGAAGGAGAGCATAGTTTGCAAAGAAGGGTGGAGTACTGAAGGTACCTGCCGTTGGGACCTGCACTATTTCCTGATGGAGCAAATTCCAGTCCGTTATTGTTCTTGGGAGAAACGGCATATTTCTTTGTTCCGTCCGGCATGTTATCTTGCTGAATTGTTGGTTGTGGGCCCTCCTTGATCTTGTTTGGAGGGGTTTTAGTTGGTGGAACTGTACAGCCGTTGTGTTGTGTTTCATGTTGTAAAACATGGTTAGTCGTGCCGTTTTCCGTCTTGTCTCTAGGGGAGGCCATTTTAGTTCCTCCAGCATGGTGGTGACGCTGGAGGTTTGCTTGTAGTTGTTCGTGACGAAGCGGGCCGCTCTACGTTGGATGGCCTCTATGTCCTGGATATCTTGGGCAGTGTGTGGGTCCCAGACAGCGGAGGCATATTCCAGCGCTGGTATCACTAGTGCTTTGTATGCCATTTCTTTGACCTTCCTGCTGGTGTTCTTTAGATTCCTTCGCAGGAAGCCCAGTGTCTTGTTGGCTTTGGCGCTTTATGTTGTTGATGTGCCCATTCCATTTGCTGTCGTTTTGCAGGGTCATTCCGAGATACTTCTTGTTTTCGCTGCTCTGAAGAGTCTGGTTGTGGAGTTGGTATCCAGCAGTGGGTGTATCTTTTTTGCGGGTCACATTTATGACTGTGCATTTGTCTGGGTGGAAGGTCATGTCCCATTCCCTCACCCACTGTTCTAGCGCCTCAAGGTCTTTCTGGAGGGCTTGTGGTCTGCTACGCCTAAGATGCGTCTGTAGATCATCGTGTCGTCAGCGAATAGGCGTGTGCTGGATTGGACCCTGTTTGGGAGTCATTGATGTATACGAGGAACAGGCAAGGTCGCAGCACAGAACCTTGGGGGATGCCTGATCTAACTGCTACTGGTTCTGAGCGTGATCCGTCCACCACTACTGACTGACGTCAGTTGCCCAAGAAGTTGCCAATCCATTGGTTGGTTTCACCTCTGATTCCGTAGTGTTGAAGTTTGTGTACTAGGAGGCTGTGGTTGACTTTGTCAAAAGCCTTTGCAAACTCCATCATTACGACGTCGGTGTCCGTGCCCTGGTCTAGATTCTCAAATAGTTCTTGTCAGCTCGAGCAGTTTGGTGACACAGGAATGTCCCTTCCTGAAGCCGTGTTGTTGTGAGGTCTGGATATTGTTGGATTCTAGATGTGTCATGATGTTGCTCACTATTATGTGTTCTGGTATCTTACATGGTACGCTGGTGTGTGATACTGGTCTGTAGCTGCGTGGGTTAGAGTGTTGTCCTTTCTTGTATATTGGTGTGACTAAGGCGTCTCTCCAGTCTTGTGGGACTTCACCTGTGCTTAGGGATTTGTTGTATACTGCAGTGAGGATCGGTATAGTTTCTGCTGCTAGTTCTTTCAGTATCCTAGGTGAAATCTAGTCAGGGCTTGCTGCTTTGTATGGGTTGAGGTTTGAGAGGAGTTTTTTTCACGCCATTTTTTCGGAGATGGTGAACTGCTCTATGTGCGGGCGTTGTTTGTTGTCTGGTGGGGTGCACTTTGCTTGGTACTCTTGTTCTGTGTATGTTTTGCCCTCGCTGAATCCTTTATGGAACTGTTGATTCATTGCTTGTGCTTTCCTTTCTGGGTCTGTGGTCAGTTCGTCGTTGACTTTCAGTGGTGGTACGCCTGATGTGTTTGAGGCTCTCTGGTGTTTCATGTATGTCCAGAATCGTTTCATGGACGGAGCACTGTTGCCCTCTTCGGAGGATGGTTCGAATAGGCCTCCTACGTATTTCCAATACTGGACTCGTCTCCTCATGTACAGCAAGGCTGTGTGTTTGTCATCTCTCCCTGTTTTCTTACATTGTTTTTGTATATCTATTTCTCTTGTTCATTTGTCAGCGGATTTCAGCGGTGATCCATGGGAGACCTTCTTTTCTTTTGGTGGTTTTGTGTGGGATGTTGTCTTTGATGCTAGTATGTATTTCGTTCTCATATTCTGTCCACATTTCTTCTGCTGTCAAGGTGTGTTCTATTGTCTGTAGATCGGCCCAGAGGTTATTCATGTCTGTCTTCATCTGTGTCCAGTTTGCCTTCTTGTATATTGGTACTGGTCGTTGCATGGAGGGCTGTGGCTTTCAGTTCAAAGTATACTACTTCATGGTCTGACAGGCGGGGTGCACTCTCTACTCTCGGTATCATGTGTGGGACGTTGGTGATCACTAGGTCTAGAGTGTTTCCGAACCTGGTTGGGAAGTGTACCATCTGGTCTAGGTTATGGTCAGGTAGTAGGTTCAGGAATCTTCTGTGCAGCTCAACACATTTGGCATTTTTGGTTTAAGTGATGCAGAGGGCCAGTGTATTCGAGGGAAGTTGAAATCACCTGCCAATATTAGGTTGGCTGACTGAATCATTTCAGCTTCTTCTAATGATTTCTCTAGCTCTGTCATGCTGTTCTTGTCGCTTGTCTTTGATCTGTAGGAGGTGCAGATGTGGTGGAGTTTTTGCCCTTTGAATTGGTCAGTAGTCTGGCCCAGAGAATGTCGCAGTCTGTGGATAGCTCTTCTACCACAGTGGCTTGGATGTTGTGTCTAACTGCAATAAGAACTCCGCCTCCCGCTTGTCGTTTTTCACGGTCTTTCAGAAAAATCTGGAAGTCGTTTAGCTTCAGTTCGTTGTCAGTGATGCTTGCATCGATCCATGTTTCTGTACCTATGATGATGTCCAGCTTCATGCTACCTACTAGGGCTATTAGTTGTGGGACTTTGCCCATGATTGATTGGAAGTTTATGTTTAGTGGTCTAAGTGGTCTGTCCTGCTCGTGATATGAAGGTCTTGCTGGTGTAGAGCAGTGTTTTTTGGCTTGAATTTTGGTGGTAAGGGTGATGTGTATATTCCTGAGGTGGTGGTGTTTCGCTCTTCGGTGGTGGGTAGGTCAGGACTGTTGTTGGCGCAGATGATACAGTGCCAAGGGCTTTCTGTGTTGTTCAGTTTGCTGTAAGTGGTGTCTGCTATGTCTTGGCAGGTGGCGTGGAACCACTGTCCACATGTGTCGCACATTATTCCTTGTTGATCATCTGTGACGTCAAGGTCACAGACTCCGCATGGGTAGTGAGAGGTGTCGGTAATCATGATGTTGGTTCTCTGTCCGGTTGCACATGCAGACTGGTTTCTTTCCATTGTTTTAGTTTCTGGGCTCATCCTTTGAGATGTGCGGGCAGAGTTGGCGTGAGCAGTGTTAGATATTGGGTTTTGTCTGTAGTTATGCTAGACAAGAATCGAGTCATGGTTGGACATTATCTACTCGCCGAGGTCATGAAAAGTAAGGTCATGTTGTTTCTGGTGCTTTGTGTCAATTTTGTTGTGGTGGCTTCTTGTTTTCGTTCCGAGTGCATCGCCTTCATTTTGTAGACTTGCGGTTTGGTTTGGTGTTGGTGGTGCATTTTCTTTCTTCCTCCTCTCTCTCTCTGTTGCCATTTTATTTTGCCGTTTGTTTGGGCCATCATGTTGGTTGATTTCGATTTGCACGTGCTGTAAGTGACCTGCTTAGCCGGGTTTTTTTTTTTTTGTGACAATGTCGGGAGTGGAACCTGTGTTTGTGCTTTCACGGGACTTGCCGGTGAGTGACAAGAGGTATGACACATTGGATTTATGCCTCGCAGCAGAGAAGGTGAGTGGTGCAGAAACAATTTTGGGAGCGCAAGAAATACGAGGTCAGTGGCGTATTTATCCCATAACTCGCACAGCACGAAACTGTCTACTGCTCCAGGGGTTAGAGATAAAAAAAAAACAATCAGTAACTGTGCACAACAAAAATCCTTTCATTCTTAGAGGTTCTGGTGGTGAGGAGGTGCCTGTGACAAAGGTGTGGATATCTGACATTCCCATATCGTGCGATGGCAAGGATATCGAGACAGCGCTGGTTCGATTGGGCTGCGTGCTCAGATCCGCCCTTATTTATGAGAAGTTCAGAAACAAAGAGGGAAAAGTTACCCACTTTTTGACCGGGAAGAGATTTATTTTTGTTAATGTACCCCCCAGTCCTCTGGAAAAAACTATGAAGGTCGGCAGTTTTACTGCTCGCATCTATCACAAAGAGCAACCGAAGGCGAACCCTAGTCAGATTAAATGCAACAAGTGTTTAGGACTGGGTCATCGCGCTGCTGTCTGTGTCAATGCCATCAGGTGCCGAGAGTGTGGGAGGGAGAGGCACACACAGGGGGAGGGTATGTGTGATCCTTTCGAGTCTTCTGACGAGGAGTATTCAGAGACATACACAGTTGTACATGGGGAGAGAGACCAGAGTGAGGAGGAGAGACGAGGAGAGGATGGAAGTGTTTGTGAGAGAGAGTCGGAGGGGGAGGATCGGAACGGACTCGGCACGGCTAATGGACTATCACCTTTTCCTAATGGATGCTTTGTCTGTCTGTACTTTGAATGTAAGAGGAATGCGTTCAAATTCAAAAAGAAAAAGTGTATTCATTAAAAAAAAAAAAAAGAAATAGAATTAATAATGTTGCATGCTTACAAGAAACACACATCACAAATGAAGTTAAAGATACATGGAAAAAAGAGTGGGGAGGATGGTTAGAGTTTACAGAACAAGGTGCTCGTAGTGGGGGATTAATTACTTTATTTAATAAAGAAACCACTTCAGATATAACAATACTGCATAGGTCACAAAGAATTCTGGCAATAAAATCCAATGTTCCAGGTAAGAGTTTAGTTATTGTTAACGTGTATGTGCCCCCAACTGACAAGGAAAAACTTCAATTTCTAAATAAACTAGAGACAGTATTGAGACAGGTAGAGTTAGAACATGTAATAGTTTGTGTGGTGATTTAATACTGTTCTTGATAATGATAAGATATTATAAGTGGCGACTTCCATAATGAAAACACAGTGAATCGCTTTAATTCTTTAGTCTCTGATAATGATTTGTACGATACTTGGAGGTTGTTTAATCCTGATGTCAGAGAGAATACTCCTGGTCGAAAATGAATCCTTTTGTTGCACGGCGAGCGTCTAGATTATGTTTTGACAAGTTCGGTGTTGTTCGATATGGTTAATCAAAGTCGTTTTGTAAGTGTATCTATGTCGGATCATCGGGTTGTGTCGTTTCATTGGGATTTTGTGATATTCAGTGGGGTAAGGGTTATTGGAAATTCAATAATTCTTTGATGTCAGATCTAGACTTCATTGGGGAGTGAACAACTTAATTCAGAATTTTGAAAAAAATCCAGAAGATGGACGATCAAATGGCGTGGGAGCTTCTAAAGTTAGAAATTAAAGATTTTTGTATAAGCTTTAGCAAACAGAATCAGTTACTTGACGCTTTAAATGATTTAGCATATTAGTGATCTGACAGTTATATTATATTGATAGGAGCTGTAGGTAAAGTACTGTCATATGGGTAATATAGATTGTTATAGAAAAACAATTAACGCGAGAAACGTAGTGAATGTTTCTCTCTTTTGTTAGGAGCGGGTACTAGTACACAATCGTAGTTTTATGTGACACGTTTTTTTTTTTTTTTTATTTGTTTCTACCTCCCACTTCACAAATAAGAGTTCGCCAAAAGCTCCATGGATAGTACATGTAGCGTCGTAGTACCACACCCACCACCCTGCATAAAATCCTACTATTTACTTAGACAGGCGTCATGAGACTTCGGATTCGATAGCAACGCCAAGTTACGCAACGATGCCAGGAGAATGATTTCTAGCGATGGACAATTGTTTGTTTTTTTTATTGAACTAGTCTTATTATTCGATGAAGTCAGGACTGTGATACCTGTCTTGCGGTCCCCCCACGCAAAGAGACGGCTTCTGTAATTATGACGAGAATAGTAGAAATATTTACACAAAATATAAGATAGTATTTATCGCTGAGTGTCAGAGAATAGAACAAATTTTCCTGTTATCGTGTTTCCCTTTATCGCTAGGTTCCATAGAACACCCGCACTGCTAGTGATTGGTACCGGCAAAAGATTCATACCTTGATGTACAGATGCTCTGAATGCGTAGTAGTTCCGCTACTGTTAGTCACAGACATGTCGAACAAGGAGAGATGAATTGTGAGAGGAAACAGATAACAGCAGAGGGAAGAATGTCTAGAACGAGCACTAGAAGCCCGATTTGAAAAGTACACGATCTAATCTAGTCCCAGTGGCTCAGATGGGTTAACTATAGGGAGGTTGTGGATAAGTGTTCTGGTATGTCGCACGGCCAACGGGATGTAGAGTTAAGAATACGACAAGGGGCACTGTGTAGAAATCGGTTTACTGCGGGCTTGCTTTATGAGAGTCCCCCCCCGGGTGCCTAAGACAAGATGTGGAACAGGTTAGCCAAGGGAAGACGAAGAGCTGAAAAGTTATTACGTGTGTGTGGTAAAAAAACACAAAAAAAACATTGTTGGCTGCCTATGTACTTATGTGGGCAGTCTGAAGTGCTCTTCGCGTTAATGAAGTATGAAGAATTGGAGCCGCCAATATCATTAACCAACACAGATTACAAATTGTTAGCAAAGTGTTCTATCAATACGTGGGAAATTGTTGTTAATATCTTCTATTTATAGACCGAAGATCAGTATGGTTATATGAAAGTCCGGCAGAGGTTCTACATTGCTTACGGCCTAATTTGTATGATGTAAAAGATCTACCTAAATCCAGAACGATGATTCCTGGTCTTTTGGTCGCGCGTTGATCTATTTCAACGCCGCGATCCGACTGTATCTCAAGGATATTATGTTAGGAATTTCAGCTGTTTTGGTTTGTGAGGATGTGTTTGGTGAAATGGGTCGTATTCTGTGAATAATGAGTTAAACAATACGCAACATCCATTAATCTACTGTGGCCGTGGGTGTCACCTACGTATCAGAGCAAGACTATTGCGCATACATTGTCACCTCGGTGTATAGACAGGGGGGGGATGTCCTTTGTTCACTCGTTGTATTAGCCTTCAATACATGGTGAGTACTTGAACTTCTAGCCAGGTAGCTACCGTCTCAGCGTGCATAATATAGAAACCGGAATTAATGTTGTTTGTTTCTTTCAAATCACTAACTCTAGCGAGAAGATTTGATGATTTACTTAGGTGTCCAAAGCCTAATTGCTTCCCTGCAGATGCATTATTACTCTGTTTGTTTCTTATATCTGATGAAAAGGGATATGCGTGTGAGCTTTACTCACTCTTATCCGATGATGAATTCTCATTATGGTTTCGGGTCTTGTTCGTTAATACAAACACACCAATCTTGATACACGTAATGTGGTCATGTCTCATGTGCGTGTAAGAAGTAAGATGAATGAAGATTTCTTTGCGGCTTCTAATACTGAATTGACACACCATGCCACATT
>JADBJO010002454.1:177500-180000 GCA_016801955.1 Conus betulinus
TGCGTGTGTGTCCATGTGTGTGTGTGTGTGTGTGTGTGTGTGTGTGTGTGCGTGCGTGCGTGCGTGCGTGCGTGTGTGTGTGTGTGTGTGTGTGTGTGTGTGTGTGTGTGTGTTGTTGTTGTTGTTAGTCTGTTTAACGTCTATTCACTAAAAGTGATATCAAACGGTGGGAAAGAATGGGGGAGAAGGGAAAGGGACAGGGACGGTGGGAAGGAGCTGACTGCATGTACAAGTGTGCTTTTTGTTGCTATTGGCATGAATGTGTGTGCAAATGTTTGGAACATAATTATTGCATGGGGAAATGGGTAAAAATGTTGAATAACTATCAAACAATGAATGTCAAAGCTATGAACATAAGAAGATCTATAAGAATCTACCAAACATAAAATAACAATAACGCATTAATCCACTAACATCGAATTAATCAAAATAGCACCAAGAAAGCAAGCAACAATCAACACATTCATTTGCATGTGAATTAAAAAAAAAAATGTGTGTGTGCGTGCGTGCGTGCGTGCGTGCGCGTGTGTGTGTGTGTGTGTGTGTGTGTGTGTGTGTGTGTGTGTGTGTGTGTGTGTGTGAAAAATGCAGATGAACTGATGGGATGACTGCTTGGTTAATTGACTAAATTGTCTAGTACTTGTCCCTTTTCAGCCCCGCTTACCTCACAGTACAGTTGTACACACAAGGGAGATAACATTGCATCACTACCAATGCTGTCATGATCGTTTGCCGCCCTTCCTCGCGCACCCGACGCGGTTTCACAGATAATCATGCCTTAATTTCTTGTGTAAGGAAAGATTCTATGCACTCTCTTCCGCCGTTTAAATCCTGTTAGGGAAAAAAAAAGCAAATACAGAAAACACACAGGAAGATGCGATAATGCAACCTTCTTCAAAAGAAAAAAAAAACACATAATATGTGTGTGTGTGTGTGTGTGTGTGTGTGTGTGTGTGTGTGTGTGTGTGTGTGTGTGTGTACAAATTTATACACACACACACACACACACACACACACACACACACACACACAGAGAGAGAGAGAGAGAGAGAGAGAGAGAGAGAGAGAGAGAGACAGACAGACAGACAGACAGATATTGTAACGGACCTTAAGCTGGAAGTACCTGCCCACCAGCCTTTTGACCCTTAAATAAAACTAACAATTAAACAACAAAAGACAATAAACCCAAAGAACACGGTGCACAAATAATTTTTTCTCCTTTTAATATGACAACTAAGAAAAGCGCATTCAAGAGTTGCAAAGGCTATCAATCAGTTCATGGTCCCTATACTAACCTTTTATACAAATGTTTGCTGTCTCAACAGTGAGAGCCATACCAAACATTAAACAGTGTACATCACTACAAATTTGGGAAACTCAGAAAAAAAATCTGAACCACCGCAGAATATAGGCGGGAGCGTGACTGTTGCGTCAATAGCAGGAAAAAGGGTCCCATTCATCATAACCCACAACCCTGCCAACCCTCCAATGGTCCCATTCATCATAACCCACAACCCTGCTAACCCTCCTAGGGTCCCCATTCATCATAACCCACAACCCTGCCAACCCTCCTAGGGTCCCATTCATCATAACCCACAACCCTGCCAACCCTCCAATGGTCCCATTCATCATAACCCACAACCCTGCCAACCCTCCTAGGGTCCCATTCATCATAACCCACAACCCTGCCGACCCTCCTAGGGTCCCATCATCATAACCCACAACCCTGCCAACCCTCCTCCCCGTCAGTGGCTTCAAACAACAGCAACAGCCTTACAGGAGAGCAACAGCATGAGACAAGCCATGCCAGAGCTCCCCATAGTAGAAGAAAGAAATTCAAAATCGTCTACGAAACATCCTGATGCCTTCCATGCTTCCTCCACCAGAGCCCTCCACTGACAACCCAGGAACCCACTAATGTACCAGAAAACGCTGTGTCATATGTAGGGAGCATGTAGTAGAGACACGTCAGTTCACCAGTGATGTTAGTGGCGAGACATTCACCATTCGCCATGAAATGTCTTGCAGCACGAGAAATATCGTGTAGGCCTGCCTGCTCTACTGCACCAAATGTAAGGGGGCTCGATACGTAGGAGAAACACGCAACTCGCTCAAGCAACGCTTCTACTTACATAGGTCACACATCCAGAACAATACAGACACCCACGTCACACATCATTTCAACATACACAACCACTCACTTCAAGAGATGCGTTGTATGCCTATTGAAAATCAGTACATAGACAGTGATATTCATAGAGTTCTCAGAGAAAAATTCGGAGTTCGTAAGCTACAAACAAAGCATCCACAAGGGCCTGAACACACATGACTGACCATTAGATACACGTGCTAAGTTCCCATACGTTTGATAACTTCTCATGTGCTCCCTGTGGGTACGACTACCATGTGAGGGATAGTCACAACAGGACGATGTTTCAGACTCTGCGTCACTTGGTGATTACATCTCTGTCAGAACGGAAATCTTCCAGCATCGACTCAA
>JADBJO010002454.1:182500-217500 GCA_016801955.1 Conus betulinus
AGCAGTTGGCGTGGACTCTGGTCGCTGGAAATTAGACAGAACACACAGGGCGCCGGAATAGCTCAGTTGGTAGAGCGCCGGACTCGTTATCCTAGGGCTGCGGGTTCGAATTTAGGTACAGGGGATTTTTCCCTCGGAGTTAACATTGGTTCTGACTCTATTCCCCATACAGTGCTTTGAATGAGACTATAAACCGAGGTTCCGTGTATGAACGCATGCACAACATCTTGCACACAGGTAAAATCCCATCACCAACTTTGGGAAGAGAAGGCCAGTTTGGCCGTTGGTATGGATGACATAGCATGCACCTTGCCCGAAGATGGATTATGGCTGCCTTAATGGCGGGGAAAAAAAAAAAGGTCACACAGACAAAACTCCACTGCCTGTCTATACAGGCAGTGTCCGCAGGAGTATCAGCCTGTGTACGCAGAAAGAAAGAAAAAGAAAAAAAAAAATAGAACACACAAAACGTGTAAACTAATGCACTGAGTCAATATACAGTGAACTTCGGATAAATCGACATGCCAGGGGAAATTTTTTCAGCGTCGATTTATCCGGAGTTCAACTTATCAGAAGTCGACATTTCCCGCGAGCACGTCGACTTATCCGGCGACTTCTGATAAATCGATTGTTCCCGTGATTATGTCGAATTATCCAGCAACTTTCTGAGAAGAAAGAAAGAAAGAAAGTTAGGCATACACCAAAATTAAAAAAAACAAACAAACAAGCAAGCAAACAACTGAAATTTTTGACTTCCTGTCTTGTTTATTTTTTTCCTGATTCAATAAATCCGACAATAATTAGAGTTTGATAAAATAACGCTGTGTGTGTGTCTGTGTGTGTATGTGAGTGTGTGTGTGTGTGTGTGTGTGTGTGTGTGTGTGTGTGTGTGTGTGTGTGTGTGTGCATGCGTGCGTAGGAGCATGCGTACACATGTGCTTGTGTGTGTTTATGTGGGTGTGTGTGTGTGAGTCTGTTGTCACAAGACATGGATCGATTTTGATGCCATTAAATCGAAGAGTAGAGTATCAACTGAGGAAGAACTTAACATGACTTTCAAGGAATGATTTCAGCGAACTCATATATGGTTAAAAAAAAAACAAAAAACAAAAAGACGAAAATAAAAAAGAAGAAAATTTATTAAAAAAAAAAAAATACAACTTCTACTACAGGAGACCGTTTTTAACACTTACTCCCCAAAGAATACAACCTCTCTACCGCAATACCTTAGCCTACTGGATCTTGTCCCAAAGCAGTGGCCTTAACAACTTGTTCTCAAACTAAATTAGTATCAAAAAAGTTATTTGGGATGAAAACAAAAATATGTTGTGCAGAAGAAGACCGAACAGAGAATATAAAAACGAGAACTGAGTATATTGTCATACAATTGTAATGCTGTAAATAAAGATGTGTGTATATTGCTTTCGACATTTCTTTTGTCACCAAAATTTACAGGGATAAGCAATCAGAACACTGAAAGTTAAAGAAAAAAAATTACGATACCCTAGTAGAACATAGGCAGATAACTCTCTATGCCTCTTGTTTATTTGCACTATAACTTTACTACTTCGACATTTTTTTCAAAAGCTAAATTTCCCAAGTAAACACATACAGATTGGTATACACTTACTTCAACGCATTACTAGAATTGAAACAATGTTACAAAGTTTAGTAAACCATGTTCTAACGTCAAGCATCTAGTTAGATGGTGGTTGACATTTGGGATTCAGCACACTCTCGAACCACTCTCTCTCAAAATGCGTGCAAATATTTCTCAGATAGATTTTTTCATTGCGAGCACTCTGAGAAAGTGAATCAAGTCTGCTGTCCTTCAGTGGAAACAGCGGTTGATGGGTCAACCACCGTCCACATGTAGAGTACACGATCACAGGGGTCTGGAGGAGGGTGGCTGCAGCCATAACTTCAACATCTGTTCCCCAAGACTTGGGCTGTAATGGGGAACCACCCTCGTCCGGGTATTCTGCCAAGTCGCACTCTAGATAGCCTGAGAACGGGGCCGGATTCTCTATCATGAAATGCATGATAGCTGCAGTACTTGTTCATGCTTTTCTTGAGTGCCAGTGACCTCTAAGCTCAATGCCCTATAAAGACAGTTTCCGTCTCCTATGATCCTATCAACATGCAAGGAGGGGACCTAGACTTGTATACGGTCTTTCTTGCAAAGTAGTGCAACTCATTTGAAGATTTAGTCTGCGGCATTGTAATATCCGCCATTCCTGGCTGGTAGGTACAAATGCCTCTTTTGCAGGAGGATGGAAAGCTGTGACACAAATGTCTCCCTTATCAGAGGTCTCACACTCTCGTTCATGGCCTATCTCTCCAGCCAATTCCTTCACAGGGTTTCTTCCATTGCATGTACCCACCTTATTAGTGGGGCAGTTAAGGTAGTAAATATCAGTGAATCGTGCACTTCATAGTAGAAGCATGCCATTTGGCATGTGGATACCTAGACACTTCCTGAATTATATGAGAGAGGGAAACACAATGGGTGTGACCTCTGGAGGGCGTGGCCACATTTAATTAGGTCAGTGTGTCACGTTCTTTTCTTTTTCGTTTTTTGCACAAAACAATGCATTCTTGCAACAAAAAAAAAACTGTTTCAGAATAACCCTGAGTATGTATTCGATAAGATGCATGAAGACAAGCCTATATTGAAGCTAACTTGTAAGACTCTAATAAAGTAGGTCATTTAAAAGTAGGTCAAAGTCCTTAAAATCTTATTGTTTTTATTTTTTTTTACATTTTGTTTGGCTCCAAGTAGTTTGCAAAGTTCATAACTATCAGTGATTACCTTTATAGCAGAAAAAATGATGTAAACTTATTTTTGAAAATGAAAACAAGCATTTTGTCACTTAAAAAACAAGTAGGTCAAGTATTTTTGACTTCTTAATGGCTTATCTTACATGTTTTGGTATCAGATTTAACCAATTCAGCTGCTTCTAGAAGGGAAAGATGGGGTTTCAAGTACTTGATTGTCTCTATACTTATTGCCTAAGCTGACAGACTGTTGAGTTGCCTTTTTATATCGCAAGATTTGACCTATTTAGGACTCATTTGCTATCAATATACTATGTGGTTGGTTGGAACCGTAGAATACGTCAGGGTGGTTTTCTTCCAGCACTGCCAAATCTCGGATATGAACTGCCAACCAGCGAGCATAGTTGACATGATCAATGGCAAACATCCAAGGTACCAACTTCGTCAGGCATTGGACATACATCTTGAAGTGTCCTGTGCGGATTGCATTGAAAAGCTGAAAAATACATAACTGGAAGTCCAGGGCCGTAGTCCAGTATGCAGACTGTGGCTGTTCATCTGCCATCTTCATGCTCCAGTCGTGGAAAACCCAAAGAAGTGCTCGGGTCTGACTCCAGAAACTTTGTGTATGCACGCCACTGCAAAATGTGTAATGCAGCTGCCGTAACTTGGTGGGCATGCCTTGTTCTGGTCAGATGAGCTGCTTTGGCTAACAACTCAGCAATACCAGAGGATGCAGTCTCGGCTAGTGTGATGGCAGTATTCCATCCTGAACCCTTCAGCCAGTCCCCAAGCGATTTGAACGCTGCCATTTTTATGTGAAGGCCTGCTAGCATGATGACAAAGTATTTCTCACCAAATGTGTCTGTCAGCACCACTGAATTTCCTTTGCCAAGGCAAACAGTGGCTGGTCCATGCCAAGCACAGGTGTTCGTCCTGGATTGAGGTGTTGGGTGGCTGCTTTTTCCAGTCATGACATGTCTGATTAGGGAAGTGGAGTGTGCATTGTCCACATGGAGAGGTAGGAGTCCAGTGATGGCAGATGGCCTGCCATCTTGTAGCTGAAGAGATGCATGATAAACAGCCCATGAAATTCCATCTTCATTGTTCACAGGCTCTGTCTCCAGTGCTGCTGAGACATGTTTCAACCAGGCATACTCCTTGGTGCAGCTTTGAATCTCAGGACTGATGTCTGGCTGATTACCTCCTGGTAATGGAGGCACCAGACGTTCCTGGTGTGGGGTCAGGCACAGGAAACACATTGATGTATTCAGGTGGCAACAAAGGAATGGTGCGATTTCGGCTGTTTGCTCCATCCTCAATAAGTGGCCTCTCTTGCTGTTCACCATCATCTTCACTGAGTCTGTGCTGAACGAGGGAAATGCTGCTCCCATGGAAAGAATCTGAGGAGGTCGTTGAAGTGGGATTGTGGTCTATATTGTCAGCTATACCAGCTACAAAACAAAACCTTTGTCATGTTTGTTGGTACACGTTTTCCTCCTCAAATCGTCTGCACACCTTGTGTGCTATTTCAGATGAAATTGACATCAACCTGTCATAAGAAATCCCAAGTCCAAGATCAGAAAAGTATGGTAATGAGTCTCTTCTAAGTTCTTTTTCTGCGCGCAATTTCAGACCAAGATAAATTGGTAGAGGGGTTTCTCGGTCTTTCTTGTGGCGCTGAAATTTTGTGTCCTTTCCAATCCTTCAACAACTGAAAAAACAGTCAGTTGGGAAAGAAAGAGTGAGAACTGCTTGTCTTTGAGGTGTTGCATCATACTCTGATTGATCAGTAGATATTGGGCCATCAAGGATAAAGCTCATGAGCGCTTTCAGAGAGGCTGGAACTGACTGTTCTTGGCAGGTGTCTTCAAAGACTCCTTTGAATTCCCCTTTTCCCTTCAATATGTCTTTCCTTATGATCTGGGCTGCTTTGACCAATTGAAGAGCATCAGAATCAATAGCACACATTTTTTTCAAAGCATCACCCAGGTCTTTGTCAAATACAAGTATGACGTCTCTCCCTTGATATGCACACTTCAGATCTGATATGGCTCCTTCAGTCTTTTTTTTAGGCTTGCAGAATGTACCTTTTCGTCATTTAAACCAAAATGTGAGAGACGAGAAGTATATAGACGAAATAGAAATGTCATGCCAAAGACAGGGGCTGTTTGGGATTATCTCGGAAGCTTTCAATATAAGCCACAGCATCAGCAAATGCAATAGCATGTGTTGTTGATCTGTTGTGTTGTTGTTTCTTCTGATTCTTGTGCCTGGTTTGCTGGTACACGTCTGTAGAAGGCAGACAGGCATTTAATGTGATAATGACAATCCATTGCCACCATGTTTTGACAGCAAGTTTTGTGAGTAGCTCTTGACCGTTCAGTTGCTGAGCATGTGCACGAACTTTATCATCCAGGGGCAAAGTGAGAGCTCGATGAAGCCCTGCTGCACCGGGAGATCCATTGCAGAATAAACATGTTGGTCCTGTGCCCATCTCATCTGTCTCACAGCTGAATTCATCTGCAAGTGTCCGTGTTTTCACAGGACTGGGTTTATCACTTGCTGGCTTTCTTTTCCTGTGTAAAACAGTGTTGCTTATTTTTGCATGAAAGGATTTGTGCCAAGAAGCTTTGTGACTCCTCAAGGTCTCCTCAAAAATCATTTCCTTCATCCAGTTTAGACAATGGAATAGAAAATGTGGACTCACCAAACTCCTGAAAAGCTGTCAAATTGTAAGCAACGTAGGTATACCTTGCTCCATCTCCTTTTGTTCCCTTTGCTGGGCATATCAAAGGTGCTTTGCTTAATGGGTCTGGCACAGAGCGCACAGATTCCAGTCAACTGTCAAGTCATCAACTACTTCAGAGGGAAATGGTACACTGGGTCGTCTATCCTCTTATATTCACGAGACATCGCCACTTTCTCACTGCCTACAGACTGGGAACTGCAACAAAGACAAAAAAAGCAAAACCAGAGTTTTGACGCCAATGGATGACCATACAATTTGCACTGATCAGTTTTGATTCCGATATGATGACAACCAACTTAGCAAGTTCACAGAACTGATTTTTATTTTTTGTTTTATTATTTGAGCATTTATCATCAATACAATTAAAATTCATGTTGATACGAGCTTATAATTGATATTGTTCTTTTAAATAAGAACTGTGGCATTTGTGGTCAAACAGACACTGGCAGTAATATACAAAAAAAACAAACAAACAAACAAACAAGAATCGCATCGGAATTCTGGCTGAATGCAGTCTTTATCTTAAGAAGAACAACGTGAATATTTCTGATATCTAAAAACCGATTTTTAATCATTAAAAGTTAAAATGGAAATAAAACTGGTTAAAGATAATGTATGTAAACTCACCAGCTGTGAAAAGGTTGTTTAGTCACAGTCAAATAGCTGCATTATGCTGAAAGCCGCTCCAAATGCGCTGAAATTTGATTTTACAAAAAGACATAAAAATCAGTCACACCAGAATGAAACAAAGCCGTTCGCACGCGTGGTGGCCACGACCGGTGATACATTTTTTTGCACCCTCATAGGAATATTTGCAACCTAATCAGTCTTCTATGTATTTTCCCTGATCACAAGTAATGTACATAGACATTTCTGTTCTCAATTTTATTTGATATTCACATGTCTCAAAGGTTATTTAAACGGAAGAAACTTAATAGAACACCAAGTGAAACGTGTTACTTTTCACGTGGTTGACTCGTCTAAGTGTACACCGCTAGCGGCGATGACATATCTAGAGCAGGCGCGAGTCTGCTCCCCGACATTGGCAGCGGGATGCTTTGGCTGGTGCTATGGTGTTCTGATTGTGTCAAAAATTCAGTTATTGAAAACTTTGATCGATCACTGCTCCTAACACAGGGGGCTGTGATCGTGTTTCCCTCTCCAGACATAATCAGCATGGTTCATAGTATCATTGTGCAAGAGGAAATGTTTCTACTAAAAATCGCAAGATCATAAAACACCCCTCTCCTCTGACACTCCACCCTTCTCCTCTGACTGTCCACCGCTCTCCTCTGACACTCCACTCTTCTCCTCTGACACTCCACTCTTCTCCTCTGACACTCCACCCTTCTCCTCTGACACTCCACCCTTCTCCTCTGACTGTCCACCGCTCTCCTCTGACACTCCACTCTTCTCCTCTGACACTCCACTCTTCTCCTCTGACACTCCACTCTTCTCCTCTGACACTCCACCCTTCTCCTCCGACTGTCCACCGCTCTCCTCTGACACTCCACTCTTCTCCTCTGACACTCCACCCTTCTCCTCTGACACTTCACTCTTCTCCTCTGACACTCCACCCTTCTCCTCCGACTGTCCACCGCTCTCCTCTGACACTCCACTCTTCTCCTCTGACACTCCACTCTTCTCCTCTGACACTCCACTCTTCTCCTCTGACACTCCACCCCTCTCTCCTCTGACTGCCCAACCCTCTCCTCTGACTGTCCACCCCTCTCCTCTGACTGCCCATCCCTCTCTCCTCTGACTGTCCACCGCTCTCCTCTGACACTCCACCCTTTTCCTCTGACACTCCACTCTTCTCCTCTGACACTCCACCCCTCTCCTCTGACACTCCACCCTTCTCCTCCGACTGTCCACCGCTCTCCTCTGACACTCCACCCCCTCTCCTCTGACACTCCACGCCTCTCCTCTGACCGTAGACTTCCATCCCTTTCCTTCCTCTCCTCCCGTGTCAATCCTCCAGTCTCCCCCACTACCACCTTCGCTATGCTCTTCCTCCTCCATGCTACTCTTTGCCGTGCTGTCTCTGATTTCGATTTTTTAAACATATCAGGTATTGTTCTTTGGACTTTGACCAAAGCGAAGTATTTGTACATCCTTTCTGTGAAAGTATCCAACGGGCGTAAAAGAAAGTCGACATCACTGGATTGAAGACAAAACATTCTCAGTGTGTTCAAAGACTCAAGTGCCTGCAACTTTGTTATGCGTTGTCCAGTCTCCTCATCATGTGGTTCATCGTCATTGTCAGAGTCAACATGAGACATTTCTGGTGGCTGAGAGTCTGAAAAAGCATGCTGACTAGGTGCTGACGGCTGGGCGCATGTATGCTCGTCATCATCAACGTGGAAGTAGTCATCTGGAGTGACATTCCATTCCCTGTAAAGTCTTTCCAGAAGTGGGTCTAGCTTTGTGGGGTCAGCCTCACCCTTGGAAGAGTCATCATGGGAACGGCTGTTCTCTTCACGGTTTCTGCTGTCTTCTCTTGGGAACTGTGGTCACTGTCACGGATCTTTTCTCTGACGAATCCTGCTTTTCGAAAACAATTTGCGATTGTATTTGCAGACACATTCTCCCATGCCTTCTTTAGCATTGTCAAAGCATTAAGGATGTTGATGGTTTTCATTTCAACTCCTGCGTCAAAATGGCCGATCAGGTTCTTCACGTACGAGGTCCTGTAGTGAACTTTTATGTTGAGGATCACACCTTGGTCAACAGTTGCACCTTGGAAGTTGCGTTTGGTGGCAAAAAATAAAACTTCGGTCGCCACCAGCTTCAAGGGTCTGCATTTGTGCGCCGTGCAAACTGTCCATCACGAGCAGCACATGTCTCTTCTGGGAGTGCATCTTTCTGTCAAACTCAATGAGCCATTCTGTGAACAGCTCACTGGTCATCCATGCTCTCGGGCTCGCTGCATAACGAACGGGCAATGACCGCATGCCTGCAAAACATCTCGGATTTTGGTATTTGCCAATGGCAAAGATGGGTTCTTTCTCTGTTCCGTTCATGTTCGTGCAAACCAGAATGTTATCCGCTCTTTTGATTTTTTCCCACCCTGGCAGGTATCTCCTTTAAATGCTAGACTGCAAATGAAGAAAAACAAATCCTACCGCATGTACTGCTTCTCGCGTCCGTTGTTTTGATGGATCAGTGGAAGAAGATCTGAACTGTTCCTTGTACTTTTCCTTGTTTTTCATGATGGTAGATAGCGTGTTGTGTGGAATTCCAAATTCTTCTGCTATTACTTCTTTGTCTTGAAAGGGCTGCTTTCAACTTCGTTAATGAGTTCAATCTTTCTCTTTAGCGAAAGCGTCTGCTTTTTCTTGGACGCCATTTTTTCGATTTCTGGCAGACGTCAGGGGAGAAAGTGTACTACGTCATCACTCCAACAATAACCCTATTACTATTTCCGCACCCTTAGGCTATAAGTGACTCGTTTTCAGCATCTCTTGCTTCACTTACCCACTTTTAGATGTCGACTTATCCGGAGGTTTCAGGAAAAGTACGTCGATTTACGCGATGTGTCGAGTTAAGCGACGTCGATTTATAAGTCGAAAATTAAGTCACATAAGAAGGCTTTTCGCCGGGAAAATGAAAAAGCGTCGTCGATCCGAATGTCGATTTATCCGATGTCGACTTATCAAAATATACTGTATATGCATTTGGTTTCACGAAACTTGAGATGTGTGTGTTCACAATACACTTTTGTCGTTGAGTGTTGACGCACTTGTTTGAAATCACATCAGCATTGGGAAGAGAGAGAGAGAGAGGAGAGATCACTCGAGAGAGAGAGAGAGAGAGAGCGAGAGGGAGAGGGAGAGAGAATTCTGACCGGGAGATGTTTTTACTTAATGATTAGGGCTATACAGGCCTCGGGGGGGGAGGGGGGTAGGGGGAGAGGACCATGGGCATGGGGGGGAGTGGGGGGGGGGGGGATGGGGGGGGAGAGGAGGGGGGGGGGGGGGGGGGGGGGGGGGGGGGGGCGGGAGAGGGGGGAGAGCTGGAGGGAGAGGAGGGAGATGAGGAGGGGGGTGGGGGGAGGGGGAGGAGGAGAGTGGAGAGGAGAGAGGAGAGAGAGGGGGAGAGGAGGGGAGGGGAGGGGGGGAGAGAGAGGGGGGAGAGGGAGGGGGGGGGAGGGAGGGGGTGGGACTACCAACTCACCAGGGGGGGGGGGGGGGGGGGGGGGGGGTGGGGGGGTGGGGGGGGGGGGGGGGGGGGTTGGGGGGAGGAGAGAGTATGAGACGGTCGGGGGGGGAGGGGGATTGGGGAGAGAGGGAGGAGAGAGGAGCGACGTATAGGGAAGGGGGAGAACGCGAGAGTCGAGGAGGGCGTGAGGGGAGGAGCGAGAAGATGAGAGAGAGGCCGAATGAGGAGAGAGCGGGGGGGGAGAGGTGGGAGGGGGATGGGGGGGGGGGGGGGGGGGGGGAGGAGAGAGGAGAGCAGAGAGCAGCCGAACCATTTGTAAGTTCAGAGTAGATGAGCGTTCGAGAGGAGAGAGAGAGAAAGAGATGGGGAATGGGCCTGGGAGAGAGGAGAGAGAGGGGAGAGAGAGTGGGGGACGAGAGGGAGGATTACGAGGGAGGACGGAGAGAGAGGGAGAGAGGATGGAGAGAGGAGGAGGAGAGGGAGAGAGAGGAGAGAGAGGGAGAGGAGGGGGACGAGAGGGGAAGAGGAGTTGAGGAGCTGAGGGAGAGACGGGGGAGAGAGAGAGATGCTATACCTCCTCGGGGAGGATGAGGGGGGGGGGGGGGGGGGGGGGGGAAGGGGGGAGGAGGAGGGGGTGGAGAGGTGGGAGAGAGGGGATGAGGAGAGAGTGTGGAGGGGAGGGGGGGAGAGAGAAGAGGAGAGAGCCGGGAGATGAGAGTTATGAGGGGGGGGAGGATTTAGAGAGCGAGAGAGAGGAGACGAGAGAGGGGGGGGGAGAGAGGAGAGGAGAGGGGACAGTGGGGAGAGGAGAGAGGAGGGGCGAGAGAGAGAAGAGAGCCGAACAGGGAGATGATAGAGCCTTAGAGCGAGAGAGAGGAGAGCCGAGGAGAGTTGAGGATGGAGACGGGAGAGGAGAGAGAATAAAACAACACCACAGTGGAGAAAGAAAAAGAAACACCCGAAGGTGTTGGGGAGAACCCAGAGAAGCACTGTCTTCACCTGCCTTTAGAGCAGTTCTGTACCACCCTTGGAGGCCTGCGCTGTGTTGACGATGGGTACATGCATGCGCAGGACACTCCATTAAGATATCAAGGGACATAACTGCTCCTGAACAGAGAGGTGAATCAGACTACAGGATGCAACTCATAACAGCCTTAAAGTAGCATCCCCATGGGTGTACCAGCCCGTATTACATGACTGCAAAGCCCACCGGCAAAAAACACCACCCTCCAGCTGTCGAGCACACCCCACAGACCCAATCACCCCTACCCACGGACAGATGAAGACAGTGCCACTCCAGATACAGCCAAGCTTTCGCCATACGGTCTTATGTGCCCTCAACAGAGAATCCAAAGTTGTGGTCTTTCCCACTGTCAACAGGACTTTCCCAGTGCTCAGTGGGTCTTTCCTCACCGTCACTGGACCTTTCTCCAGGGTCAGCCTAGTTAAGACAAAGAAGAAAAAGAAACACCCGAAGGTGCTAGGGAGGACCCAGAAAAGCACTGTCTTCACTTGCCTTTAGAGGAGTCCTGTACCACCTTTGGAGGTCTGCGCTGTGTTGACGATGGGTACATGCATGCGCAGGACACTCCATTAAGATATCAAGGGACATAACTGCTCCTGAACAGAGGTAAATCAGACTACAGGATGCAACTCATAACAGCCTTAAAGTAGCATCCCCATGGGTGTACCAGCCAACGGAATGATTAATGTGCAACTTGATTTATTGCCGACATTGATTTTACAGTGAAGGTTACTCGATGTGAAATGTCATAAGTTCTTCATTACAAGAAACGACAGAAAACAGCCAGTATATTTTGTGACAGCGCTGTTTGGTTGAGAACAACTTGTCAACAGTCTAGAAACAAACTAACTGACTACTGGCTACACAATGTACCGTCCTCTCTCTCGTCCGTCATTCTTCAGTGTATTTGGAAGCCCAACTGTTTAGTTAACATCCATTGACTTTAATCCATGACTTTTATCAAGAAGTTTTAAAACATTATTGTGTATTACACTGGCTTACGTACTTCTATTGTGTTTTTTATTAATGAATTTTGTTATAAACATCAAACAGCCGAGAGTATGGATGGTAACAGGGCATATAGTTTTAAAACATCATTATTGTGTATTGCTCAGGCTTACTTATTCAACTTCGCAGGCTACTAGGAATCTGGGGCGGCTTCTCCCTGGAATAGCGCGTTACCTAAAGTATATGGCGCCATCCCATAACTTTCTCCGTCGTCCTCTCCTTCTGCCTCCTTACATCCGAGTAATAGGGACACACAAATAAGTAGGCGAAACACGAGGCGTTTCGACCTCTTTGGTCTTCTTCAGGCAAGGTAAACAAAATTTAGGACAATGAAAACGAAGAACGAGCAATTAGATAAACAATATTTAGGACAATACAAATGAAAAACGAGCAATTAGAGAAACAACGTTTAGGACAATCAAGTCAAGTCAAGTCAAGTCAAGTAAACTTTATTATCTCAATTTGAGAATAAATTTGTGGTCACACACATTCACAGCAAATAAACAATAATTTAGCCACATTACCCATTTTCTCACATACGACATACATTCATATAGAGGAATTTGGATTTCAATTAAACATCTTCTCGGTTCATGAAATCAATGGACAGGGGAATAAAACTTTGTTTAAATCTGACACTTCTGCATTTAACCGATCGATATCTTCGTCCTGACTGAAGAAGGTCATACTGATTTGCAAGAACGTGGGTCTGGTCACACGTAATCTTCTTCGCTTTACAAACAACACGGCACCTGTATAGCTCACTCAGACTTTTTTGTCTCTCTCACCAACGATTTTTCCTCCCACGTTCACCACTTTCTCAAGCACATTTCTGCTCAATGAAAACAAAGAACGAGCAATTAGAGAAACAATGTTTAGGACAATGACAACGAAGAACGAGTAATTAGATAAAAACAATATTTAGGTCAATGTAAACGAAGAACGAGCAATCAGATAAGCAATATTTAGGACAATGAAAACGAACAACGAGCAATTGTTCGTTCTTCGTTTTCATTGTCCTGAATGTTGTTAATCTTGCCTGAAGAAGCCAAAAGAGGTCGAAACGCGCCTGCAGTCACCTCACTTTGAAACTAACGTCCGTGTATTGCTCATTAATACACCTGCTGCTGAGAAAAGGAACCTCTCTGTCTCTCTGTCTCTGTCTGTCTGTCTGTCTGTCTGTCTCTCTCTCTCTCTCGATGATCACATCAAGATGGCGTCGAGCGGCAGGGTTGTGTGTGAGCTCTCAGCAAAATAAGCGTGCTAGGTCGGAACGACGACAGTGTCGGTGGTGAAATTAGCACGAAAGTGGATGTAAGAGTGTCAGTGAATGCTGTGTGTGATTTAGAAGAAGAAAATGGTGGAATTAGAGCTGTGGAGAGCAAAAATTGGTTTGTTTGGGGGACCGGGGAGGTTGAAAGTAAACAGAAAAGATGGGCGTCAAGGAAAAAAATGTTGGGGAGTGAGTGAAGTGCTACGTTTTGTGTTCGAACTGGTTTGTGCAATCCTGCTGACATGGTACGCGCTGCAGATGGTCGAGGTGGGCCTTCGGCCCCCGCTCAGTGAGTGAGTGTAGAGACTGGACTCGCAGTGTCTTCGCAAACGGGGCTCTGGAATGAGATGACTAAAAGAGGGGCGGGCCGTGTCGAAAGCGAAACAGCGGACGGCCAGCCAGCCGGGGTCGGGTCGCGGTCGATACGGCGTTACAGTGGCAGGAGTGGGGAGCAGGAACGCACGGATATCCTAGCCAGACTGCCGCAATGATGATCACGAGAACGATGGGCGTGATCGCGACCTTGGTGAACGCAATGTACCTGGCGAGCAGGCTTCGGCTGAGTGGGAGACGTCGAGATCAACCCGGGACCGAGCCACAGCAGCAACATCAGTACCAGTAGCACCAGTAACAGTCAGGAAACGCTAGGGGGGAGCCACACAAACTGCAACAAAACGTTGACGAGAAACTCTCAACTTTAGAAATCAAGTTGACACACAGATACTCGCAGGGCTTCAGGGACTTACAGATTCACAGACATCATTAGCAAATAAATTCAAATCCCAGAGAGACACCATAAATAGAGTAGAGACGAAGCAGATACACATGGCTAACACATTAGAACAACTACACAAAGAGGTGGCTGATACAAAAAAGAAACACACAAAGAAACACAGCAGCAATTAGACAACTAGAAGAGGAGCGAGAGTGCATGGCACAAAAAAAATAGCTGGGGGGAAGAAGAAATAGACAAGCTAGAAGGTTTCTCAAGAAGAAACAACATCAAGATCTTAGGGCTGCAAGAAACACAAGATGGCAATACGAGTGAAAACTGTGAGGAACTGGTGAAGGATATGCTGAACCACTTCATGTCAGACCCTGCATGGAAGGAGGAGGACGTGGTGGATAGGGCACATAGGTTGGGGAGAAGGAACCCGCTGAATCCGCACCCAAGACCTGTGATTGTGAAAACTGTTAAGTGGTCAGATGTGATGAAAATCATCATGAAGGACACGGAGGGGAGGGAAAGACTGAAAAGAGAAGGGGTTAGACTGATACAAGACAGAACAAGACGCCAGACTGAAACCCTGAGAACATTACGGGCCCAAGGAAAAGTAGGCTACTACAGAGGGGGGTCAACTACGAGTGAAGGACAAAGACAGTGTGCCATCAGGACAGTATGAACCACAACAAAGGTGGCATAACAGAGAGCACCAGGCTGGGAGTGGCCGTGTGTTGGGAGGGGGGAATCTGTGTGGACAATATGAATGGAGGGGCCGAGGAAAGGATAGGGAGAGGGACGGAGCTAGGGGTTGGAGCGGGGTGGATGGACTGGGGGAGGGGGAAATGGGCATTATGGGGGAGTTTAGGGGGGGGGGGGGGGGGGGGCAAGCAAGGAAGTGCATGGACAAGGGGGGGGAGGTTTGGGGGTGGAGAGTGCGAACACAGGGGGAAATGGGGGTGTGGGAGGGGAGGAGTACAGAGAGTACAGAGGGGCGCATGGGTGCAAGGGAAAGGGAAGGGGAGAGGGGGGGGAGAGGGATGAAAGAGGGGAGTGAGAGTGAGGGAAACGAAGAGAATGTGGGGGGGCGAGAGGGGGGAGGAGGAGGGTGTGGATGTGTGTGGGTACAGGGGGGGGGGGGGGGGGGGAAGCGAGTTCGAGCCTAAGACAAAGGTGTGACGATACAGACGATTCTGGAAGCGAACATGAAAACGTAAGAAAATATGATCAGCGAGCAAAAGAGAAAGGAGCGCAGGAAGAAGAAGAAGGTGTGGAACAGAGACTGAGTGAATATGATGGAAAGAACAGTGAAGAAAAAGAGGAAAAGGATGGTGTGGATGAATGGAATAAAATGCGCGTATGTGCAAGTGTGACGATGAGTGAGTGGGAAAGCCTACCACAGAGTGTTGGGGGAGACGATAGAGTTAGAAAAGGGCAAAGGGACACAGCGCGAAGAGGGAGTGACATATGTACAGTCGACATCGATCATTAGGGCACACATGGGGTCAGAGTCAGTTGCAAGCTCACAATGCGAGTCGGTAGGCACAAGTGAGCCGTCAAACCATCGAATGATGGGGGGTCTTACTCGCAACAGGCGACCGTCACACACGGGGGGGGGGGGGGGGGGGGGGGGGGGGGGGGGGGAGAGAGGGAGATGGGAGGGGGGGGGGGGAGGGAGCCAGTCAGAGTGATGAAACACACACGAAATTCAGTATGCGACAAACCTCACTAAAGGATATAATACACACACGTAGCAGTAGGATGACAGAGGAAGAGAAGGAGAGAGAAGGCAGAATGAGAGACGTTGCGAAAGGAAAAAGAGTACGAACCATAAAGAAAACAGGCTCCACGATCAAATGCAAACAATGCAATTACTTCAAACAGACAGCTAGAAAAAAACACTCAAATGCATCAAAAAAAAAGACAAAAAGGGCACTAAATGATGGGCGGGCCAAGGCGGTCCAAAAACAGATCCAAACAATAGTGAGGGGAGGAGAGAGAGAGAGAGTGTGAGAGTGAGAGAGCGGGAGTGAGACAGGGAAGAACAGAGGATGAGACAAAAAATGAGAGATGAGAGAGCGAGTGATGAGAGGAGTGTCGGAGAGAGGGATGAGAAAGTTAAAACATTGTCTTTTTATGTTGGAATGTGGAAGGGTTGGCCGAGAAATTATCGGACCCTGATTTCACTGAATTTGTTACTACTGCCTTTGACTTTTGTTGTTTGTCAGAAACATTTACTTTAAAGGATTTTGATTTCGATGTAAAGTTTCATGATTTTCTGCACATGTATTGGCCAGCGATAAAGTATACACGGATGGGTAGGCCCTCAGGAGGTACTTTACTATTAGTGACTAAAAAGTTAACAGATCATATTCAACCGCTAAAAACTAATATTGAGAATGCATTATGTGTGAAAGTGAGCAGAAATCTATTGCAGTGTGTGAGAAGATATATCATTTTTTTCGGTGTGTATGTTCATCCAGTAGATAGCAGGTTTTATGTTGATAAAGATTTTTCATGTACATTGGAAGTGATTGAACAATACATATGTACGCAGATGGAGCAAGGAAACGAATTTTTGTACATTATCGGTGGGGATTTAAATGCACGAATTGGGGAGTGGGGTTTGACTGAGGATGTAAATGATGTTATTTTTGACAATGACCAGAATGTATATGCACGCAAGTCCAAGGACCCAATAATCAACAACTTCGGCAAAAAATTAATTGAACTATGTGCGAGCTTCAATCTGACCCCCCTAAATGGATTGACAATGGAAAATTTTGACGATGCATATACATTCTTCTCGGAAAGAGGCAATAGCACTATAGACTTCTATTTATGCTCGCCAGAGTTGCTTGAGGTGGTAAAAACATGTGCTGTAGGGGAAAGAATTGAAATCTCACCATATGCCTATCATATTAGAGCTACAGAGTACACTACAGAATACACAATTTGAGAAACAAGAGAGGAAATTTGTAAACATAATTAGATGGGACTCATGTAAATCACAGGAATATACAGTTTTTTGAAACAGAAGTAGCACAAAGAAGGCTAGAACAGATAACAAAAGAGGTGGAGCAAGATATAGACGCAAGTATACAAAATTTCAATACATTATTGAAAGAGGCGGGAGGATGTATGTATAAAACAATAGGGACAGGGGGAAAAAGTAAATAAAAAACGGATGGTATGACGACGATTGTAAGCTGAATAAAAAAGAAGCCAGACAAGCCCTAAATAAACTTAGATTTACAGATAAAAAAGAGGAATCCAAATGAATATGAAGAAAGGGAAGTAGAATATAGAAACAGAAGAGCGTTCTACAAAAAACAATCAGAGAAAAAAAAAAACTATATAGAAATCAAATTTATGACACACTTACGCAAAGCTCAAAAGACACGTCAAAAGTTCTAGAGTACAATAAAGAAGATAAGGAGAAAGAAAATCAAACCACCACAAATTACCCCTAACCAGTGGAAAGAACATTTTGAGAACATATTGAACCCACAAACAACGCTGACACAGAGGGAAAATGAAATAGAAGTATCAATAATCGAGGGAAGAAGTTATAGTGCAAGAATTAGATGGAGCAATAACGGAGCAAGAAATAAAATTAGCATTAAAAAGACTAAAATCAGGCAAATCAGCAGGAATAGATGAAATTCCCCTAGAATTTCTAAAGACTATTGAAAACGTAATAACACCGTACTTGACAAAGTTGTTCAACACTTTATTTCTTAACAGCTATTTTCCCATAGAATGGGCACAAGCGGTAATCATACCTCTTCACAAAAAGGGGGACAAGCATAATCCAGGGAATTACAGAGGAATTTCATTACTATGTATAATAAGTAAAATATATACAGCCATATTAAATAAAAGAATATACAACGGGGGCGGAAGAAGAAAATAAAATCAGTAGAGAACAAGCGGGATTCAGAAAAGGATACTCTACAATTGACCACATTTTCACTCTAACTAGCATGGTGTCAAACTGCCTATATGGCAGACGTAGAAGAAGCAAACTGTATGTGGCATCATCGACTACCAAAAAGCGTTCGATACGGTAAATAGGGGGAAATTATGGGAAATTCTAAAGAAGCATAAAATCTCCACAAAAAATGTTAATATGTTAAAAGGGATTTATGAAACAGTACAAGCCTGTGTCAGATACGGCGCCGAAAAAAACCCATTTTTTTTAATGTTCAGCAGGAGTAAAACAGGGCTGTTTATTATCTCCTCTAATTTTCTCACTTTTAATAACGGAGGTAGCAGGTAGAGTTACAAAGAAAGGAAAACATGGGTATCAATTTTTAGCAGGAGCCCAAGAAGTTTTCACGCTGCTGTTCGCAGACGATATTGCCTTAATTTCCTTAACACCAGCAGGGCTACAAAATCAGCTGAAGAACTCGCAGGAAGCATCAGATACAATAGGTCTAACAGTAAATCTACAGAAAACAAAGATCATGGTTTTTAGAAAAGGCGGGTACTTAGGCAAAAAAGAAAAATGGTTTTACAAAGGGCAAGAGATAGAAGTGGTAAATAGCTATAAGTACCTAGGATTTACACTAACAACGAAGCTATCGGTAGACATTTCACTTTCAGAATATGTAGGCAGAGCTAAAGGGAAAACAATAGAAATAATGAATACAATGTATAGTCTGGGGACATCTAGATATGACTATTTACTTTAAATTATTTGATTCACAAGTGAAACCATTACTTCTATACGCAGCAGAAACATGGGGTATGACTGGTTATATAAAGCTATAGAGAGCGTTCACCTATTCGCTTGTAAAAAAATATTGGGGGTTGCAAAGAAAACACCGAATAACTTGGTATATGGAGAACTAGGTAGATATCCCTTTTGTGTAGACAGCACAATAAGCGCGGTAAGATACTGGCTCAAGTTTGCTAAAGATGTCTCCAAATAGAATACCCAACCAGGCGTATGAAGAGAGAGAAGGCCGAAAATTTTAAGACCCAAAAACTGGGCAAGAGACATAAAACGCTGCCTCGACATGTATGGTTTTTTAGTAGTCTGGTTAAACGAAGGAGTAGGTGACGAGGACAGGTTTCTACGAACATTAAAAACAAAGAATCACTGATTGCTATAAACAATACTGGCATGATAAGATAAGTAACAGTCAGAGGTTTAATACATACTATTCCTTCAAATCAATACACCAGCCTGAGGAATACCTAAACAATATCACAATAGCAAAATTTAGAAAAGCATTTACCAGATTACGCCTAGGAACTAATGAATTACACACAAATAAAAAGTACATAGACAATGAAGCGATAACAACTTGTCCCTTTTGCCCAGTAGAAGAAACAGAACTGCATTTCCTTAAAAGTATGCCCATGGCTATAGGCAACTAAGGGAAAAAAAAAATACATATTGAAGCATTTTAAAAACGTTGGCATTATCACTATACGAAGTTTAGTACAAAATAGCAATACAGAAATAACCAGGGACGTGGCCATGCTTATATATTATGCATTAAAATATAGAGAATCTTATATATAGGCAGTATAAAGGATAAGCACAATTGAGAAAACAATAACATAAGAAACAAAACATCAATAGTATAAGTATGAACAACTAGCACATAGATGGGTAGTTGGGGTATGAAGGAAGATATACATGATACAAAGTGGAAACGAATTGTATAGTCGGTTATAAATTACCTTATACTGATTGGGGATAGGATCTATGAGAGAATCTATGACAAGGGTAGGGTAAAACGGGGAAAATATAGATTTGTATAAACCTCGAATACTCAATAGGAACACATGGACTGAGTTGATTCATAATGAAGTGTATTTGCCACTTGTTGTATACACCCATATGGACAGGCCGGAGGCCTCATAATAAAGGCGCGGCGCATTTGCGCGCGCGTCAAGCGTCAAGCGTCTCTCTCTCTCTCTCTCTCTCTCTCAGACTGGAAGAATAGGCTCTGTTTTTTTCTTTCTTTCTTTTTTTTTAACCTCACTGCATTACTCCTGTGCGTGAGGACATAAGGAAATGTTACGAATTATTTGTTTTTTTTGTTAACCTTTGATTTGATACACACTAAGAATGCATGTGTACTATTGGTTTGCAGGAAAGGAAGAGGGAAATGTTATTGTTCTGTTACCCCCCTCCCCCTTGTCAAAAGACCTCTTTGATAATGACAATAAAATATCAGAGTCAAAAAAAAAGTCTCTCTCTCTCTCTCTCTCTCTCTCTCTCTCTCTCTCTCTCTCTCTCTCTCTCTCTCTCTCTCACTCTTCTTCTTCTTCTTCTCTCAGCTTCCATGTCTTCACAAGAAAAATACCCCACTCACTATTCATGACAAACCGCCTGGCACACAGCCGCACGCACATCTGTCCCGTTAAAGAACGAACGCTAACACCACATAGGGAGCAACTGTTGGCACATTGTCACTAGGCAACCAGCCAGAGGAGACTCTGCACTGCCGCTGAGTCACTTTGGTGGTGTTGAATAGTGCATGTTTCATGGATGCAGTACATAATCTTTCAGGCCTCCTACTGATACATACAAAGATTTGCAGAAGACATGAGTTCTTAACGTTTAGTACACGATCCACACAATCAAAATAGCGCCACATCTTTTTAAAAAATGATAACCCAGGGTATATCTATCTATCTATCTATATATCTATCTGAAATAATAAACAAAATAAACAAACAAATAAATAGATAAATGAATGAATAAATAAATAAAAGACGGACAGCTGCCTGGCAACGAGAAGGGAGCTTGGATCGCTGAAAGACGAACTGGATAAATCAAAACAGCGATACAATAATAATCGTAAAAACATAAACGCAAAGTTAGCAAGGAAAACAATTTAAAAGCCTGTGATTACGCTGGTTAACTTAAGCCCCAATTCTTTTAAAAGCACAAGGCAAGTTGCAACGAAAAACATATACAGTAGATGACCACATAGTTATGGAATCAAGACACACACACACACACACACACACACACACACACACACACACACACACACACACACACACACACACTCATACATACATATTACACGCGCGCACGCACACATATAAACACAAAATCTATATCTGTGTGTGTGTGTGTGTGTGTGTGTGTGTGTGTGTGTGTGTTCGTGCGTGCGCGGAGAGGATGTTTTCTCGACATCGATTGTAGCACTGACACTGATTAAAAAGCGGTGCACGGTGTTGGAAGGAAAACGTACGTAGGTATACATATATGCATACTTACATTTTACATACTTTACATATACATACCTGTTTACCTACCTGTCTATATACATACATGGATTCATATACATATACATACGCATGCCTACTTACCTACCTATCTATATACAGTCGGGGCCCGCTTATAAGGAGCTCGGTTATAAGGAACCTCTTTTATAAGGAGCAAATAAAAAAAATCCCCGATTTACATTGTTCTTTGTTATGACTTACAAAAACTCGCTTAGAAGGAGCTCGGTTATACAATACCTCGCTCATTAGGAGTGAAAAAATTAGGCCCCAAATCGGCCCTGAGTCCGGTTATAAGGAGTGCCGATAGCATCAGCTTCAAACCGAAAGTAGGCCGAGTTATTTCATCAATCCTGTTCGGGGAAAATTATCTACCTTTGCTTCCGCAGAAACTTCCGTTCATTGCTACATGCGTTTGATCTGGATGCACAAGTGAAAATGTCTGAACGCGAGAAAAAGAGAAAATCTCTTTCACTCAGTCAAAAGCTCGACATAATAAGAAAAATAGAAGCCAACCCTCAACAAAGAAAGGCAGTGATAGCTGAGGAGTTGGGCATTCCCTTTTCCACCCTCTGCAACATCTGGAGAGATCGACAGAAATACGTAAACAATGTTGCCAGAGGAACCGAGGATCTGTCGCGGAAACGGTCACGCACTGCTAAACTGGAAACTGTGGATGAAAATCTGCTTAAATGGTTTTCAGATTCAAGGTAAGGCTCGATTCTATAATTTTGTAGTATTTACTGTAATCATCATTTTGCTGTTGCCTCTTTTGAAGCGCATAGAAAATAAACATGGACAGCTTGCAAATATTTTCGTCTATGTCTACATATCTATGGCTTGGAGCCAAAATTTACTATCTCTAGATAGTCGATTGGTCTTTAAATGATCTGACTGTAAAAACTAAGGGCTTGTCGTGAACAAGTTTGTAATGGATATGTAGTGGAGATTATGCTCTTTGTAATTCTGTAATATGTTTTTTTCAGGTAGTGTTTTATAGTTTTAATCAACTGATAATAAGTCAATCGCCTATGTAGAGATAGACCATTTTGGCTCCAAGCCATCGAATTATAATGGGCAGTTATAAATAAAATGTTCTTCGCCTTCAGCAGTATTACAAATATCACAGAGAATATTTCCATTTTCAGCAAAAGACCGTCTAAACAAGGAACCATTAATTTAGGTAGAACACCAAGACGCAATTTTACCAAGCAGTCACGAAGGGAGGGAGGGGGAGAGAGAGAGAGAGAGAGAGAGAGAGAGAGAGAGAGAGAGAGAGAGAGAGAGAGAGAGAGAGAGAGAGAGAGAGAGAGAGAGAGGAGGGTGGGGGGGCTGCTGAGAGAGAGTCAGAGATTGATTGATTGACTGGGGGCATGAACTAGCATGCCATTTATTGTATAAGGCCACTGGCCCCGTTACAAAGGAGACATGTCGCACCGACATCGGCTTCAAATCAAATAAGTATCAAACAGTGGTAAATCAAACATTCATGTATAAACTGTTGATTATAAACTGCAATTACGCAATTCAAATGCTTTACACAACAAACATCGACCGGGGGGGGGGGCTCATTAGACCCCCGCACTGTAGGGGGTTCGTCAAGAAAGCAGTTAAAACAAACTGTGTTTAAATCGGTCAACTATGTTTAGAGAAATCGTAATTTATCCATTTTGACCTTTTTGACCCTAATGGGGTGTGACCTTGACCTTTCGTGCTTGAAAAGGTCGTGTGTCTATCTCTTAAGGTTGTGATCTCATACACCAAAAGTGAAGAGATGTCGTTAAGTCAGTTCTGAGAAAATGCCCGAACAGGGTAAATTGCCATCATCGGGTTTGAACCACGAATTGCCCATTCGCTGTTGGTCCTACGTGGAAATGGTTAGAATATTTCAGGTAGCGCTTTCGTCAAGGAACCCATTAAAACAAACTGCATTTAAATCGGTCAACTACTTTTAGAGAAATTGCATTTATGCGTTTGACCTTTTTTGACCCTAGTGGCTGTGACCTTGACCTTTCGTGCTTAAAAATGTTCGTGTGCCTAGCTTTTAAGGTTGTGAACTCTCACACACCAAAATTATGTGATTTCGTTCAGTCAGTTCCGAGAAAATGCCTGGACAAAACACACACACACACACACACACACACACACACACAGACAGACAGACACACACACACACACACACACACACACACACACAGACAGAGCGATTCCAGTAGACCCCCCCCCCTTCCCTTCGGAGAGGCGGGGGTCTAAAAAAAGAACATAGTCTGCTAATCAGGTTAGGCGATGAAGTTGCCATAAGAATACAAAACCGATTAACTGACGGGAATCTAATGTATTTTCTGCAGAGAGAGAGAGAGAGAGAGAGAGAGAGAGAGAGAGAGAGAGAGAGAGAGAGAGAGAGAGAGAGAGAGAGGAGGAGGGGGTGGGGTTCGGTTGCCCTTTGTGTATGTGTGTGTGTATGCGTACGTGTGTACGTCTGTGTGGACGTGCGTGTGTTGCTGTTGTTTTTGTTTTCCAGACTTAGACCTAGACCTTCTGTTGAACTCCCTTTCAAACTAGATTTATGTATACAGCAGTGGTATTCCAGGCACTGCTGACTTTTTTTTTTTTTTTTTTTTTTTTTTTTTTACAAATTCTTAGGTCAGAAGAGGGTACCTATCAACGGACCTGTGCTGAAGACGAAGGCCGAGGAGTTTGCTTCTTCTCTTGGCATTGACGGATGGACCTGCGGCAACGGGTGGCTGGATCGATGGAAAAAAAAAAAAAGACACAGCATCGTATTCAAAACGATGAGTGGAGAAAGAGCAAGTGTTGACGAAACGAAAACGGATAAGTGGGTAGAAGAGGTCCTCTACCAACTCTTGAAAAGTATGAAGAGAAGGACGTCTTCAATCTGGATGAAACTGCCCTCTTTTGGCGACTTCTGCCAGACAAGACCTTCACCTTCAAGAACGAAAAGTGCAGAGGGGCAGAAGTCGAAGGATAGGGTTACTGTCCTCCTGTGTTGCAACATGGATGGTAGTGAGAAACGTCGACCATTGGTCATCGGCAAGTTTGCTAATCCACGATGTTTCAAAAATGTGAAAAGATTGCCAGTGGACTACAAGTCAAACTCCTGCGCCTGGATGACCAGCGACATTTTCTGTGTGAGTGGTTGCTGTCATTTGACAGAGACATGCAAATGCAACGGCGCATGGTGCTCCTTGTGATGGACAACTGCTCCGCGCACAAGATCCCTGAGCAGCCCTTGAGAGCAGTCAAAGTTCTGTTTCTTGCCTGCGAATTCTACAGCCAAGCTTCAGCCGTGTGATGCTGGTATAATCCGCAACTTCAAAGTCCACTACCGACGCATGATGGTGCTCTCCATGCTTGCTCAGATCGCCGGAGGTGTGAAGGCGAAAGAACAGCGGCCTGAGTTCGATTTGAGGGATGCTGTCAATCTGCTGGATCAGTCGTGGCAGAAAGTGACCCCCGCTACAATCAGCAACAGTTTCCGTCATGCTGGTTTCCAACTTGGATCTGAATACCTACCACGGGAGCCTGTTCCTTTAGCCGGCTACGAAGAACCAGAGCCTCTCTCACGTCTATGCAAAGAGTGGGGCATTTCGCTCGATGAGTACGTCAGTGTGGACAACCACTTGCCGACAACGGAGCCAGCAACGCTCTCAGCATCTGCTACATCCACTTCGGCATCAAATGTTGCAGGAGCAGGGGCCACGGAATCATCAGAGGAAGACGAAGCAAGCGAAAAAGAGACAGAAAGAGTCTCAGTTGGTGAAGTGTTAGGCTATGTGAGACAAATTAACTTGTACTGTCTGCAGGCAGGGTGTGGTGATGCAGTCAACAAATCTTTTCATGTGTTTACTGACCTGTTGATGAAACACATAGTGAATGCCCGCCATCAGACACAGATCACAGATTTCTTTACTTCAACTTCCAGTGACAATCTGAACTGTAGAGAAGACAAAGACAGCGAAGGGTTCAAAACAAGTGGTGGGGAGGATGGAGATGATCGAAGTGAGGGAGGGAAAGCAGGGAATACAGAAACAGGGGGAAATGTGTGAAAAGAGAGAAAGCAAGCGAAACAAAAGAAAGGGAGATGAAGAAAAAGAGCTGGGGGGGAGAATGCGGGGAACAAGGACGAAGAGACAGAAATGAGAAGAGAAACAGAAGGGCGGAAACGATAAAAGACAGAGAATGATTCGGAAATCTCAGGAAGGAAGGATGGGTGGTTTGAAAGAAAGGGAGAAGGGGATGGAGGAGGAACGAAAGATGATTGGGATTGGAGAGAGGATGATTTCACTGAAAGAGAGGAAAAGAGAAGCATGCAAACGCCGAGTAAAAAGAGAAGGGAGGGAAATGGAGAAACAGACAGGAAGAAAGAGAAGGGCTGGAGGGGAACAGGAGGAGAAAGAGGAAAAAGGACAAGGCGGAGGAAACAGAAAACAGGAAGGGGAGGGGGGGAAACAAAGGAAGGGAGGAACGGGAAAGGAAGAGGAGGAAGGGAGGAAGGGGTGGGGGATTGAAAGAAGAAAGGGAAGGGGAATGGATGGGAAAGAAGAGGGATGGGAAAAAGAAGAAGAGAACGAGGGGAGCAATCGAAACAAAAGAAAAGAAAGAGGGAGAAGAAAAAGAAGATGGGGGGGGACGGAAGAGGGAAAAGGAAGAAAGAAGCTGAAAAAGAGAGGCAGAATGGCAGAACGAGAAGGATTGGACGAGAGCGAGGGAAATAAAGAGGTACAGAAGAAACTGCAGGGTGTGGAAAGTGACGGGAAGAAATGAAGGAGAAGGAATGCAGGAAGGCAAGGTTGGGTGGTATGAAAGCAGAGGGGGGGAAAAGAAAGAAGGGGAAGGAAGAAAAGGGGTAAGCGAAAGGAAGGGAAAAGGGGGAAAAAGGAAGGGGGAAGGGGAAGAATGGAGAAGGAGGGTGGGAAAAGTGAAAAGGAAGGAGAGGAGAAGAAAGGGGAGAAAGGAAAGGAAAGGGGAAGGGGAGGGAAAGTAGAAGAGGGGGGGAAGGAAAAAGGGAAAAAGGAGAGTGGGGGAAAGGAGGCAAGGAAAGGGAGAAAAGGAAAAGGGAAAAGAAGAGACAGGAAGGGGAAACAAGAGGAAGGGAAGGGGGGAAAAGAAAAGAATGAAGAGAGAAAGAATGTTGGAAGAGGGGAGGAAGGAAAGGAAACGGATGAGAGGGGGGGAAAAGGATGATTGGGGAAGAAATTTGAGGGGGAAGAGAGGAAAGAAGAAAAAGGGAGAAACAGGGAATGTTGGGGGAAAGTCCGGTGAAGGGGAAGAAAAGACAAGAAGAAAACAGAAAGGAAGGAGAACATGATGATGCATACACATGTATAAAAATCACCAGGGTACAAAATCCTGAGCCAGATCGATTCCACCCGACTAATAAAACATTGGCAAAAAGAGCAATGTTCAAGATTGGGCTTTCCCTATCCCCAAGATCTACCAGAGAGAGAAATCAAGCAACAGCTTCGCCCACCTTCGCAAGTGGATAAAATTGTTGGAGACGGAAATTGTCTCTGTAGAGCACTGAGCTTTGAGCTTTGCGAGACTCAGGATTAGCACGGGCGCTTGAAGGAAATTCTGTTAGATTTTTGCTTGAAAACCAGGAAACATTTGCCGGATATGTTGGTGGTGACCTTGGGAGTTACTTGACGGAACATACAATGCAGGCCAGGGCATGGGGGTCCGACGTGGAGATCTTCGCCGCCGCTACCCTCCTTCAGACATCCGTGGTTGTCTACACGGCCATCGCCCCCTTTCTCCAGAAAGTGGCTCACCCATGCCCCTCTCTTCCGGATCCCAGATGTCCCACGCTTTGAGGAGAAGATTTATCTCCGAAACTTATGCGGACAGGCGCAATCCTTGGATTTCTGGACTAAAATGATGAAACGGCCAGTGTTCCTTTATTAGTTCCTTCGTAACGTAATGCCGTTTGGTCGCTGGTTGCTACAGCCATTTTTCAGTTTATTGTTGTTTATTGCTATTATTCTCACAAAAAAGTGAAATTTAGCCAGTGACAGCAGGCCCTATTTTTTTCCATTTCATTTTGATGATAAGCGTATTGATCCTAGTGAGAAAAAATGTGTGCGTGCGTTTTTTGTTTCTTGTTTTTTAATAAAGGAATGTAATTTGAAGGTGATTATAGCCGCTTCATGAGTGTCCTCGGACTGAATGTTGTTTCATTGAATGTATGTGTATCAGTGACAGCGACAATTATGTTTGTTATGTGTTGTGCATGAATGGAGGTGTGGGTGTGGCTGCAATTGATATGTAAGGTTTTGAAGGGGCTGTTATCGTGTTGTTTTTCAGTATCACTGTCTCAAGTTCCCTTTGACTGAATGGAGACCAGGGCAGGGCTTGAAGTGTTTGTTGTCCTGTTGTGTCACTGTGATATCAACAAAACTTTTTTAACACCCGCAACAAACTCATCGCTGGCGTTACATATACAGAGAGGAACATTTTCTTCTTCTAGAGCGTTCAGGCGCCCCGCGGTCATTCCGCTAGACTCGGATGAGTTTTACTTGTGTGACATTATTTATCTGCCACCAGGGCAGCTGTCGCAAGCTGTCTTCTAAGTATGTTATAGTGGTTTGAAAACCAAAAGAGGTTGAAGGGAGACAGAAATACAGAAAAAAATGGCCGAAGAAAAAAAACAGAGAGGAACAAATTACTGTTGTTCCATAGACATGAGCCTAAAGGGGCATTGATTTTCAATCCGCTGTGAGAGAGAGAGAGAGAGAGAGAGAGAGAGAGAGAGAGAGAGAGAGAGAGAGAGAGAGAGAGAGAGGAAGAAGAAGAATTGCTGATACTGACACCGAAAAAATGCAGAAGCCCGTTTATAAGGTAGTTGGGCTTGGGTTACTCCTTATATCCGAGAACTCTGTTATAAGGAACCTCGGTTATAAGGAGTAAAAATTTGGTCCCCGAGCGCTCCTTATAAGCGGGCCCGAGTGTACATACATAACACATACATACGAGCATGCATGCATACATACATTCATACATACAAACATACATATATATGTACATGTATTACATACATACATGCATACATACATTATATACATACACACATACATATCAATTACTTTAAGGCATCAACTTGTCAAATCAACAAGAATGCTCAGTAGTCCATTGCATGTGCATCGATAAAGATCTTTCACACATACTCTCTTTCTCTCTCTCTCTCTCTCTGTCCCCACGCCCTTCTTTCTCTCTCCGGCTGGTTCCAATTCTTTGTCTGTCAGTGCTTTAGTCAGCTTATATAATCTAATACTATTTAAAGCAAAGTTTGAAAGCCAGCATCTGTCAGTTTCAAGGCTGGTTCATGAGGTGATTCCGCCTTGACCAAAACACGCCTAGACCCAATCATGACAGACATGCTCAAGTATTTTTACAATTGTTTACATTTGGTTACGGGCAGTCATAACATCGAAAGTCCTGAAACCACTCTTTTATTACCATGCCTAGTGAACCTATTACTAGAACAATCATTTTCGTGCTAAATCCGGCATCACTAAGAGCATAGCAAAGAGGCAAGTACTTTTGAAATTTGCTCTCATAGTATGTTTGAATGCGTCAAATGGGTTTGAAACCTCGATGACGAATGCCACCGAGTTTCGATGGTCGATGAAGCATAGATCAGGTTTCAGCCTTGGTAGATCTTCAACACCGTTTATAAGGACAGGCCTATTTTGGAAAACATCCACAAAATGCGTCACAATGCAATTCTGTAGCTCTTTCTGATGATTTCCACGCATCTGTCGTGTCTTTGTGTGTAGAGGCTCCTCAGTCGACGACATCCATTCAAGGCATGGGAATTTGTGTCAGATCGAAACCCGCACAAAGCACACTCTCTCCGGTAAGTATCAGGACAGCAGATATTGTTCACTGCATTGGTCTCCAGCAGCTGTAGACGCCCCATGCTGATGAACCTGGTCATTTGGTCACTGACGTTGGTGTTGGTGAGGTGTCCTACGGAGTGGGTCATTGCCGCATCCAGAACTGCATCCCGCGTGATTCTCCCTTGTTGTTGCAACTGCCGAAAATGGTGTGAATCTTCGTCCATTTGATTCTTTTGATTGCGCTGTACAATTGTTTAGAATTACTGTAGCACGTTTGAACTACCCCATCATCGGAAGCTGGGAGTACTACTCCGAAACTGTCGCTGTTTTCATTGAATTCCAGCTTAAGATCCAGTCGCACGCACAGTTCATGGAGCTCAACGAAGGAAGAACGTGACCAGTTGACCTTGCTGCCTTTCCTTAACTTCCCTTCGGTGTCTGTGGCATATCCTCCAAATTGATGTCGTTTGGATCTGCGTGAGGCACTTTTTTCTTTTCCATGTGGAGATGGAAACTGTTGCGCGCCACCATTCTGACATGTTGGTCATCACTGTTCAGAACAGAGATCAGGAATGAGATGCGTTTGGCGTAGTACATGGTACTTGGTTTCAACAGACCAAGGCAGCCTTGTTTTCGGGGAAGGACCATGAGCGCTCGGCTGGAAGAAGAGTTTAGTTTGAAATGAATGCGAACAAAATCAACTATCTTATCTTCCAGAGTCTTCAGGAGTTTTCTGTAAATTTGGGATTGCTGTAATAAAAGCTCAAGTTTGAAGAAGCCATGACGTTTACAGCATCAATTTTCTTGCACAGCGGTAAAGGCCAAAGCGAATTTTTTTTTTCTAGCATTCTTTCAAATACCTCGCTCGCCTGCGCCAGCTGCTCTTTCTCAGAAGTTCCAGTCAGATTTGTTTGAAATCCAAGATACTGGTATGGCTCATCTTTTCCGTACATCGGTGTATCTTCCCCTTGCACCCGTAACGTGGACGTTCTCTGTCACATCTGTAGAAGCCCAGTTGTTTCCTGTACGTTGTCCATGAACGGTGGCACACTTTCTGTGTTTTACTTCCATTCCGGTGTAATGCAGGAAGGTTTCCCGTCTTATTTATCATTTCTTGTAAGCTCTCCTCGTAGCGAGCACTGGCACATACATCATCCATGTATGTCTGACATGGAGAAGGCATTGAAGCTGGTGTGAACGGCTGCTCCATCCATCGAATCCATGGGTCCCACGCCTGAATGAACACATTAGCTGACCACAGGCATCCCTTGCACGATGCCACGATGCCTGGTAATCTTGGAAGTGGACGTGTCTCCCGTCTGCACCTGGAATGTAGAGTTGGTGTAGATATCCGCCGTCACGTCGATTATGTGCTGGGGTAACCGGCGCTATGCATCGCATCCAACATCACTCTGTGATCAATACTGCCATAGGCGTCCTTGATGTCAACGAAAGTAGTGTAGAACTGGCTTGATACATGCTTGATGTTCTCAATTGCAGTTTTCAAGCAGAATACGTGTTCTTGGAGGCCGTTTCTTGGGATAGACCCCTTCTGTTTTGATGACAGCCTTCCGTTCGAAACAATCCATGGTAAAAGACTTCTTAGCACTAAACTCATGTAGATCTTGTACAAAGACGTCAACAAAGGAAATAGGTCTCCAATAAACAGGCTGCATCACATTCCCTTCTTTTTTGGGAAGTAAAGTGATCGTGGCATGTTTCCAATCGGTGGGAATTGTTTTGTTTCTCCAGCAAATGTGAAATATTGCCGTCAAAGGCAATGACAGACGTTGCAGATCTTGTTTCAGAAAAGAATATTATTCAACTCCATCATATCCAGGCGCTGTGTTATTCTTCAACGATTTCACCACAGATATCACTTTGTCCTCGGTGAACGGGTCCAACTGCAGCTCTTCTTCAGGAGGAAGAGGGGCGATGTTGACAGGCCAGAGCGGAGGGGGGGGGAGGGGATATTCCAATACCTTTTCACTCTTCTGCTGGAAAAACTCCGTCAATACATCCACTTCAATGGGACAAGTGGGTCGTGCTTCTGATCTGCTGTCGTTCTTGATGATCTCAATGGCACGTTTCTGATTATCTAACCAAAGTTGCGTTGGCTCATACTTTTCCACGCTCCGCGCTCTATGTTGATCCTGTCTTTCACGCATGTGTCTGAAGTGTTTCCTAAGACTTGGGAAGATGGTGTGATCAATGTAGTGAAGAGTTTTTTCGATTTTCTCTGCCGCAACTCATCTTTTTACGATTCATGCTGAATTTGTTCGGCGATTTGAATGGGAAACTTGTTGACAGCTCTCCAGATAAATCTCAGAACGCGAAATTTCTAAATCCGGAGCCTGTGACGCCTCTTCGGTTGGCGTCATCGTAGGGTTGACGTCACGCTGCGTTTCCAGATAGCGGAGGACGTTCTGAACTTTGCCTAGGAGTCGAAGCCACGGTCGAAAACCCCCGTGAGCGAACTTAACGGCATTTGCAAGCTTCGTTCGGATAGACTCACGAAACAACCGCTCGGTTCGTTCGAAGTCTGCCCACTGGGCGTCGTGGACTGCTCCTTCAAAGGGTGCCCACGTCTCCAGGCTGGCAAAGTCCAGTGGCACTGTGTGTTTGACCCGTTGGCAGGGGCTGCTCATGGTCGTTGACTGGGTCCACCACACGCCGAATCACTCCACTCCGGAGCGCAGCTCTGACGGAAGCTTTCGCTTCAGCAATCAATGGCCAGGCGCCTTGCATTGCTGGACTGACTGTATTTTCGAGGACAGTGACCACGGGTGGACGGCAGACAGCAAATTCAAGCAGAGCGACGTGAAGGCACAGCCGCTCTGGTCGCCATTGTCTGACGTCACACACACACACACACACGTA
Organism: Conus betulinus; assembly: GCA_016801955.1. NCBI lineage: Eukaryota > Metazoa > Mollusca > Gastropoda > Neogastropoda > Conidae > Conus > Conus betulinus. The sequence continues at coordinate 214,214 of JADBJO010002454.1, forward strand.
TATAATACATACATACATATATACATACACACATATATACATATGTACATGCATGCCTACATACATATATGCATACAAACATACATACATACATAGACACACCTACGTACGTACACACATAATTACATTCCCACATAGGCCTACATAACTTTTTGGCGTAAGTTTTTGTATATTTTCATAGACACTGTGTCGTCTTTTTCCCGTAGCAACTACCATATAAAACTACATACAGGTGCTATTGTCCAGCTTAAAAATCGGCAGTTCACGCGGAGTACCAGTCAGTAGAGGTCTTAAAGTTCTGTGTTAATGTAACGAATACATAGGGAAAAATCCAGTTTTCACAAAACCTTGATATTGTGTCAGAAACTGCCTTCCGCCGATAAAGGCACATTGTAAAAAAAAAAAAAAAATATAAAAACAACAATGAAATGGCAGGGCGAGATGTTCATGAGCCATTATTTTGAGGAAGATGCCATTCATGTCCAACATTGCTTTCTTGCTCTGCATGATTTGAGGATAAAATTCATTCAGCCCGAATGCTTTAATTACCCGTATTGCTTAGATTGAATAAAAAATATATGTAGAAAGGAGGGTGTGTACTGTCGCATCATTGACTTGGGGGCCGGAATTGCTCAGCTGGTAGAGCGCCGGACAACTAACGCTGGTCATCCTGGGGTTGCGGGTTCGAAATCCCGCCGGGCCATTTCGGTACAGGGAATTTTTCCCTCGGAGTTAACATTGGTTCCGACTCCATTTCCTACAGAATCCTTCGAATGAGACTGTAAACTGAGGTTCCGTGTGTGTGAACGCATGCATAGCATCTTGCACACACGTAAAATCCCATCACCAACTTGGGAAGAGAAGCCAGTTTGGCCGTTGGTATGGGACACGCACCACATACTATTGCATGAGAAAGAAAGAAGAAAGAAGCCAGGAAATTGGCCGTTGGTATGGATGACACGCTACACATACTATGCACCCTGCATGAGAAATTGAAAGAATGAAAGAAGTAAGGAAATTGAGTGAACGACATTGACTGGATGACACGGGAAACGACTGAATGAAGCGCCTTCAGGCAGCTCTTCAGTTGGCACCACCTAGGTAGGCAGCACGTTGTATACACGAGAATGGATTGTCAGCGCCTAGAGCCTTTGGCAAGGCGCTTTAAAAATGCTATGTTATCATCATAACAACTATGTAAATCCTCCGATTTTTATTTACTAATGAGTATATCTTAAATAAATGTTAGCGAACCGCCCAAAGAACGTGGACAAACGAATCACAAGACAAGTGTTTTGTCTTGTGATTCATTTGTCCACGTTTTTTTTTTCGGCGGTCATTTATCTAAGATTTGTATAGATTTCCGCCTGCAATCATCTCACTTTGCGACTACTCATGCGTATGAAAGTCACAGAGAGACTTGCATCATGTAACAAGATGGAGCAGACAGATTGCGTTATTAAACATCCACTGTCTGTTTTGTCTGGTTTCAACATGTGATAAGATGGAACAGACAGATTGGGTTATCAAACACCCACTGTCTATTTTGTCTTGTTTCAACATGTGACATGATGGGGCAGACAGATCCAGTTATCAAACACTCACTGTCTATTTTGTCTTGTTTCAACATGTGACTTGATGGGGCAGACAGATCCAGTTATCAAACATCCACTGTCTGTTTTGGCTTGTTTCAACATGTGACAAGATGGAGCAGACAGATCCAGTTATCAAGTCCACTGTCTGTCTGTCTTGTCCTGCTTCACATGGGACAGGACATGTTCTTACAGGTGTAAAAATCATAAACTTGTCTCCTTCACAATGGCTTCGTTTCCATTCAATGTCCATCTTGCGCCGAATTTGAGAAGATGAGTGACTCCTCGTTCTTAGTTTCATCAGCCTGAATGTTGTTCATCTTGCGTGAAGAAGACCTAAGAGGTCGACACGCGTCGTGTTTTGTGATTTGTTTGTCCATGCGGCAATTTGTTACAATTTTCTTTTGGTACATTTCACCGCACCTGTGATGCAGCGCAATTTGTTCTAACGCGGCAATTTGTTCCAGTGGTACAAACTGCTGCACCGACTGCGGCAATTTGTTACAATTTTCTTTTGTACAATTGACCCAAGTTGTCGCTTTACATTGCAGCGCGTAAGCACTTTCTGGCACACAGTCATCCAAGCCTTTCCACTTCCTTCCTTCCGTATTGTTGAATATGTCCTGGAACACGTCCCTCGACAGGTTAGTGTCAGGCGTCTCTACATGGCAGCAGGCCAAGGCAGTGGCCTTGCTATTGCCATTAGGAGAGTCGTCAACAATCCCCGACGGTGGGATGCCTGGCTGTTCCTTTAGCAAAACTTCATCCGAAATTTTGAGCTTAGAGGAGTTCGGTATCAAAGACGCAACTGAGCTTTGACACCGTTTCATGAGGATCAAACTTGTACATTTCTACTTCCTCTCCTTGTATTTTCTGACTTGATAGTTTGAGAAGGATAAAACGTAAACATTGTATTTTGGTTGTTTTTTTTTCATTGAGTAGTGTTTTTGGTATGGAAGACACAACTGAGCTTTGACATTTTCATTATATACAATAAGCGTGCTGAAATGATAATTGTCTGTGTGCATGCAGCCATTTTATTTTTCTCACAAAATTGAGTGTTTGACAAACCGTTTCATGATAATCAAACTTGTACATTTCTACTTCTTCTTCTTGTAACTTTGACTCGATAGTTTTAGAAGAATGAAACAAACATAAACATAAACATTCAACGCCTTCTTCCTTGCGCTGAACTCTGAAGCGATCTGAAGCGATCAAAGCTAAGAGAATTTTCGTTATTTTGTTCGTTTTTGTTTCACCTGAAGAAGACCTAAGAGGTCGAAACGCGTTGTGTTTTGTCTTGTGACTCGTTTGTGTCCCACGTTTCTCTGGGCGGTTCGCTGACATTTATTTAAGATTTGTTTAGATTTCCGCCTGCAGTCGTCTCACATTGCAACTAGATCTATTGAGTAATTGTTTTTCTGATTTTGACAAATCGGGTTAAGCACACTGGAATGCTTAAGATTTTGTTTACAAACTTCCGATTAATTTGATAAAATCATTACAGGAAAGTCATGTAATTGTTGTGAGTTTGTTTGACACTAGCGTTTTCGGATAATGAAACCTTCCTCTGTTTTTCGAAGAAACTGTTGAATTTTATGAACATTTCAGAATAATGAAACCGTAAAATACGTGTTTTTTTTTTTTTTTTTTTTGTTGTTGTTTTTTTTTTTAATGAGTTTGACATTGAGCTTA
>JADBJO010002454.1:220000-237500 GCA_016801955.1 Conus betulinus
GTCCACAGCCACAGGCCGACCCGGCCAGCCACAGCCCCGGCACTGGCAATCCACGGGGAGCAGTCCATGTCAAGTCGTCAACAGGCAACCCACCGGAGGACACACTGCCCTTCTGCCGAGTCACTTCGATGGTGTTCAGTGGCGCCTGTTCTGATTCAGTATACGTGGGACATCACATACTAAGCCCCGTACTGACGACACTAATTGCTTTAGTCGCTTAGTGATTCCATGATTTTTCTTTTTGAAGCAGAGGAGTGGATTTGTCAAACAGCAGTGACGGAAATATGGGTTTGGCTGTGGCAATCAGCGTTGAAATGAATCCCCACTGGTGTACATATTGTGGTACAGATGAGGAAATAATAAGAATATGCTTTTCTGAGGAATTGTACATTAGCACAACACTTTTGTTTTGGCTCTTTTAGTCTTGGGTAAATGAAATTGCCATCACCGCTTAATGTATGAATATGTATAACTTATTGTCTCCAAGCAACTGACAGCAGCAATGCAGATGACAAAACGCAAGTGATGCATAAAGACATTACAGACACCGTGCACATATCCAGGAACTCGACCCTAACAACCCACGACAGTTCTGAAACTCTATCAACCAAGAAAACTTCATGGAAAGCGAGAGACCATAAGGACAAGGCTCTGCTGTGCCCGTTGCTACACACACCAGCGAACGTTACTCACCCATGTCACATCATCCCCAATGATACCGATAACAACACACTGGATGGTGCTGGGCAGCAGAACGTGGCAGGATTTTCATCCTCCAAGGCACGTTACTTCGCACTGGACGCGCAGAAGTTAAAGCAGGGATGTCAACTTCATCTCAAAGGCCTAAGCGAGAAAATCCTAAAGATCGGAATCTGCAATTGTCGTCCAGTGAATGTGCTCATTGTACAATACGACAAAGGAAAATGTTTGTATCTAAAAGCAAAACGTTTTCACAGTCCGTGCCGATGAAGGAGGGTTTAAGTGTGCGAAATGGTATAGCTGCACTAATGAGATGATTGTTATGATACAACCTAATTTCAAGTCCTTCGATGAAGATTTATATGCAGTGGTCTTGACCTTCACCGCCGTTGAGAGGTCGGAGGCGCTCAGTCTGGAAATCATCCACCTGTCTTCGTCTGCAGGTGAGTGGATGGGTCAGAGAGAGAGAGAGAGAGAGAGAGAGAGAGGGGGGGGGGGGGGGGCGCAAACACACACACACACACACACACATGCGCGCACGTACGCACTCACACACGCATGCACGAGCACGTACATTTACAGAGAAATGCGCGTGCTCTCTCTCTAATGCGTGTGTGTGTGTGTGTGTGTGTGTGTGTGTGTGTGTGTGTGTGTGTGTGTGTGTGTGTTTGTGTGTGTGTGACAGCTGCATGATATGTTGAACACTTAATGCTAACCAATGTATATTTCCTTTCTTCAATACATCAGACGTGCTTACATATCCACAGAAAATCACACACACACACACACACACACACACACACACACACACACACACACACACACACACAGAGAAAGTCACGTATTTCCCTATTTCAAAATTAATGCAAACTGGAGAACTACGGAATACATGATAAACACCACCAGAAATTGAATTCTTAACAGCTCAAAAACTTTCTAAAACATTATGGAAGTTTCTAGAATCAGAGCGCATTCTCTCGTCGAAAGGCAAGCTCGACCATTTAACAGCAGCATTTAAATCGATGTTTAGACCACAAACCTATTGCTAAAAGTCAAATGCGTGCCACTGAAGGACTTTTGTTTTCTTTAACATTGCTGTTTGTGAAACAGACTGCATGAAAGTGTTGACATTTCCGCGTGAGTCTTAAATGTGTGTCTTCAAACAGAATCACCGACTCAACAAACACAGCACGTGTCAGCTACAAAGTTATGCAAGGACCAGGCGAAACTGTAAAAATAACACTACTCGACTTCAGTATATCATTAACAGACGTAAACTGACTCAAGATAGAATTTGTGATATATTGTGTATAAAACGCCCCAGTTATTTGTGAAGAGAATATATTCCTTTGACAGGATACATGCAGCTGCCCCACAACTTGGATTGTCTGTTTCATGTATGTCAGACAATAAACTCCCCCTGATGGTCACGTGATCTTTTTCAGTGGCATCCAGGCAAAACGCAGTCAAGACGCCTATTTGTTCCACTTGTCCGTTTCTGAATGTGGACAAAAAAGAACATTAGGGAGGCGGACGAAAGATCAAGATCTACCCATCATCTTTCCGGACTGGATACTGTCTTCCAAAAAAGGGTTCATCTCGCACATGGTCAAAATATCACCACACTTTTCCCCATGTCGTTGTTTTATAATTGCGTGAAGCGTCAATGCACTGCTGTGGTTAAGCTGGTGTTCTCTTTCCATCGGTACACTTCCAGACCACGGCGCGTCGGATAGTAGAGTGGAATTGTTCAGCGTCCGTGTGGCCTGAGCTGTACAGGCATTTCCCCTGTGACTTCGTGGCTGACTGCTTTGATGTTGAAGACGAAACTCAGTGTCCCTTCAACTGTAAAGGCTATGGATCAAAATACGTAAGTTTTTCTTAATGCTTGTGTTTGTTTGAAGTCTATATTTTGTTCATTATCAAATTATTACAGTTAACATGGGGGGGGGGGGGGGGGGGGGCAGAGGGAGGTGGGTCTTAGGGGAGGGGCTTATTTTCAGATATCAAAAGTAACCCCAGCCGCAAAGGATCGACATCACGAGAGAAGAAGCGCGCGCGCGCGCGCGCGCGCGCGCGCGCGCGCGCGCACACACACACACACACACACACACACACACACACACACACACACGTGTATGTTGTGTATGTGTGTTATTTTACAGTTACTATCATTTACTTATTTGTTTGTCTAGTTATTTATCTCTTTATTGATTTATTCATTTATTTTATTTCTCTTTTTCCACCTGTCCGTTTCTGAATGTGGACAAAAAACACAGCATGCTACTTTGTACACACGCATCTACTCCATTCATACAAATGAACACTACCAGGCCGAATTTTTAGTTTCACAACGCTCCCTTTCAATATGTCATTTATCAAAATCAAAGTGAACAAATATCAACACATTTACAACAATATAATTCTGCGCCTTTCTGTCCCATTCTTTACAAACAATACAACTCCAGTCATTTCAGTTTCATATCTTGGCACAGGTAGGATTAAATGTGTGCTGGGTTAAGAATCCATCGTTTGGATCTATCAGGGGAGGCTGCTAACCCTTGGCTGGACGTTGAGGTGTTCTGAAAGAGTCCCCAAGTCCCATAATTAATTTTCAGAACGATTTCCTTTTTTTATCCTTCCCCTCTTTTCTTCCTTTTCCTCTTCCACATATAAAGTTATACATAAACACGAACAGATACTCACCAAGCATCTCTGTGTTTCTCCAAACCGCCCCTACCTACAGTTGGGGTTAACAAGCAAAATGTTCTCAAGAAAAATTAATATCATCTTTTATTTTGTTTCTTTTCAATAATACATGTGATTGTCACACCAAATCAATTACGAATCATTCACAAATCAGATTATAATTCCAGATGTGTCCTTTACATTTACACGACACTTATTCATTTCATTGTTTCTTTTGGTAACAACAAAAAAAAACAACAAAAAAAAAAAAAACAAAAACACCCCCAAAAAAAAAAAAAAACAACAACAACAACAAAAAAAAAAAAAAAAACAAAGGAAAAAACAACAAAAAAAAAAAACCCAAACAAACAAACAAACAACAACAACAACAAAATGACGAATCCCCAACTGACAGCTCACCTCTAGGGATCAAGCACTACACTTATGCCCTAGCAGACATCTGCCTGCAACTACACTCTAGACCACTCACAGGTCACTTGACATTTCTGACCTCTCACAGATCACAAGACCCAAGTCCTAGTATACCAGCCCCCAAGGGTTGTTATGCCTATCAGGCGATGCTACAGACCAATCCTGGTCACAGGGAATCAAAGTCCCATTAACCCTCCAAGGGTTAACAATTCAGATCTTTGCATCTGTCTTTCTTCAAGCCATCCCCAGGTCTGATTCAACATGTCATTCACTGACTGACATCAAAGTGAGCTTCACCCATAATCCAAACATCAGCGTCCTATCCAATCAAAATCGCGTTTACTTATTTGGTGTCACTCCATGACTTGATTTTTTCACACAACTGCACAAACAGCGTGGCTTTACAACACAAGTGCAGAAATCCATTAAAATAATCAAATCATTTTTCTCAACATAGTTTCAACGCTCACATCAAATACATCTCCATCCTCAATAATGTTCAAGACACATTCCAAACTGCTTGTCATGACAGTGTGGCGATTTTAGGACTGTCCAGGTATTTTGGAATTCTAACTTTTGGACATAGAATCCTAACATAAGAAAACACCATGATATGCTCCTTACAACTGAAAGACATAGCCAGATTGCTTACATGGCGCTTATTTATTTATTTATTTATTTTTGATTATTTTTCCATAGATGCTTCGAAAATATCTGCACGTTCAAGCGTTTTCGGGCAGAAGTGTGCAGCATAGAATCAAACAAAACTTTATTATTTTGCCCTAAAATGCTCCAGTACTCTAAATCATAGAAAAATTATTGCGTCACTTTCCTTTTTTTTTTTTTTTTTTTTTTTGTTTTCGCTGCAGATTTTTCTGAAAAGAAGCATTAACGAAAAACCTTATCAGTTTGATGATCTGGAAAGAGACTGCAAGAAACAAGGGGCTGTACCCGCCAGCCTGGATTACCCTCAAAGGTTTTTCAAGTTCTGACGGTCAGTGAGGATGACGTAATTCTCTACGTTGACCTTCGTCAAGCACAGATCACTATGAGAGCGAAAGACGTCTGTACAAGGAACATGTAAGTTTCGGTAAAATCTCTCCCCGCCCTCTGTCTGTTTGCCAGTCTGTCTTTCTATCTCTGTCTATCTGTCTCTCTGTGTCTCTGTCTGTCTGTATGTCTGTATGTCTGTCTCTGTCTGTCTGTCTGTCTCTCTTTCTCTCTCTTTCTCTCTCTCTGTGTGTGTGCAAGGGAAAGCATATCCATTTCAGATTAGATATCAACCCGTCAGATGTTCATTGTGCGTTCGCGCCACTCAGGCGATTGAACCAGACAGCCACTCGGGAAATGGACGGATTAGACGGTAGAACTGTCAGACTATCTGCACCCGTTACTGCAGAAACTTTAACTTACATTCACAACGTCTGTATAGACAAACAATGATTCTAGATACCTTAAAAAAAGCAAAAAATTATACCAGTATTCAATCAGGAAACACTACTGATCCATCAAATCATCACCTGTTTCGATTTTTTCTTTTATTTCTCAGCCCTTAGAACTGCACATTAACAAGTGTCCCCTCCCCCGTGCAATGAAATATGATTTTCCATCCAAATCAATCAGAATTCACATAAAATCTTTTATGACATACAGTGCTTTCTAAATTATCAGATAGATGATTTTTTTAAACATGAATAACTAAAAATTGTCACCAATTTTTTGTTCTTGTAGATTTGGCTAAGTTTTTTTCGTCGTCATAAATCATGAACTTTTTTTTTCAGAAACCTAGCAATTTATGAGCTATCTTTCGAAAGACCGAAATTGATTTCATCTTTTCTTTCCAACAGACGACAGATTGTATTTGTAAGTACAAACATTAAAAGTTTCGTCTCAACAAATTTGGAGCATCACAAGGAACAGTACAAGGTCTTCTGTTATTTTCACTTCAAATTAACAATCCGCCTGTATACTTAAAAAAGTAAATACTGAAATGTTCGCTGATGGTACTACCTTAGGCACGAATAATTCTGGCACCCAACAGGTTTGCAAGAAAACATCAACTGTTCCGTTAAATGGACACAGTTTGATCAAATGGCTCTGAGCCCCCCCCCCCCCCCCCCCCCCCCCCCCCCCCCCCCCGAAAAAAAGAAGCAAACAACCCCCCCCATAAAAAAAAACCCAAAAAACAACCCCCCCCCCCCCCCCCCCAGCTAAATTCATGATAATCACTACAGAACAGAAATGTCCAAACCTTAACCAAAATATACCAGTACTTTGCATTTCTAATAAAAAAGAAGTACCCAGTTACAAAGTCTTAGGAATAACAATAGATAATAACCTGTCTTGGTTAAAACATTTAGAACTTTTATCTAGAAATGTTGTCTAGCTGTCTGATCATTCTATCCGGAAGAGGTCTGGCAGCTTGCTGGTGTTGAAGCTGAGGGTCCAAGCCGTGCCAGCAGGGGATTGTGTGTTAGCGCGTGGGACTGTTAGCTACAAAAGGCTGTGGTACCTGTCTCTGAACAGATACCCCCCCCCCCCCCCCTCCTCCTTCCGTGCACTGTGGGATTAATTTCCATAAATCTAGTTTACACAGAAAACAGTAAGAACATCCGCTTACAAAGTCACATGCACATCCAAAACGCTTTTGTACACACTCGTGTGAAAATAATTGACGACTACTACTGCTGCTGCTACTTTACTGCTGCTACTACTACTACTACTACTACTACTACTACTACTACTACAACAAAAAGACACCAAACATTGCCATAGTAATGTAACGTGAAATTGGTATGATGGCATGTGCCTCTAAAACATAATGGTAAATTTCTAACTGTACAACAGTTGCTAATTACAGTAAATGTTTAATTAAATAATCAAACGGATATTTCTGCAAGAGCGTGTTTCGGATGTGTGAAAACGACCATGCTGGATAACATTCCTGGTCTGTCGAGGTTACGATCACGTACCGAGACATGGCTACCAACTTGGAGTGACGAATTACTTGTTGCCGTGTCGAGGATATCATTCTTTTATGCTGATCGATGAGAATGAGGATGATGAAGATGATGCTATCGATTTCTATTCCGGTCTGAGACAGCATGACAGGGTGTACTCTATGCTTTCTTTTATAATATATTCTGTCATCAACCAGGCCCGAGAGATACAGACACTTGCAGTGTTTGTCAGGAAATTTGAGCAACACTGTCAGAGACGCATCCATCAAGTGGATGAAACGCGACTGTGTGGTCCCAGTCTTCCCAACTGAGCCCATAGCATACTTAACTCTGGGTAGGAGCCGATTGGGGCAGAAAATTCCCACAAGACTCTGATGGGAATCGAACCCACGACATCCCAGCCAGGAGTTCGCGATGCTAACCATTTCGCCACTGCGGCTGGTCAGCTATCAAATTTTTCTCTATGAATTTCAAAAGGAATTTTAAGTAACTCTGACGGTAAACACGGACAAACAAATTACAAGACAAAACATGACAAAGACAAGACATGACAAAACCTCTTAGGTCTTCTTCAAACAAGATAAACAACATTCAGGACGATGAAAACGAAGAACGAGCAATCGCTTATCCTCTCGAGTTCTGTGCAAGATTCGGCGCGGAAGATACGCGAATGCTCGTTCATCGTTTTCGTTGTCCTGAATGTTGTTTATCTTGTCTGAAAGAGACCTAAGAGAGTCGAAACGCGTCGCGTTTTGTCTTGTAATTTGTTTGTACATGTTATCCGGCGGAGGTACTTAAAATTCCTTCTAAAAATCTATTTCAGTTTCCTTCTGCAGTCACTTCACTTTGAGACCAGCTTTTCTCTGTCTGTGCGACTGCTTCATCTTCTCCTCGTTGTAGTGCTCGAAGGTTAGTGTTTCTGCCAAGGGAGATTACTCGAGCACAGATTGTCTCTACTCAACGGGAACATGCTGATACAAATCTGTTTTGTGGAGGCGATGGAGCTTTGTTTGATTTTTTTTGCCGTCACCTCTGTGCCACCTTAGTGGCGGTGCACCAACGCCGCTCATTTCCGACGTCCCGTCCACAGCCACAGCCCGGCCCGACCCGCCGCAGCCCCGGCACCGGCAATACACAGGGACCAGCCAATGTAAAGTCGTCAAACGACAACCCACTGGAGGAGACACTGCAATGCTGCCGAGTCACTTCGATGGTGTTCAGCGGCACCTGTTCTATTCCAACATACGCAGGGACACCACCTGCTGAGCCCCCTACTGGCGACGATAATTGTTTAGTCACGGAGCCGTCGTGAGAGCTCTCGATGAAGGGTTCTTCGCCAGGAGACCAATGCACAGGTCCTCGTTCTCCTTTAAAAGGTTGTTTAAGGTTTGGACAAATCTGTGTCATTTTCTTGATGACGTAGATGAACTAGCCTGCTTGAAATAGAATCTCTCCTGAAGAGGGGCGGCTGAATTATGCTCTGCTGTCAGACACAGTGGTTGTAATTTCGTGATTTGCAAATAATTATACTCTTCATTTTGTTGGTGACGAGAACTTTGGGTTCCGAACATCTTTAGAAATAATGTACTATGAGAACATAGATTTTTTCGTGCGCGCGAGCGCGCGCGCGCGCGTGTATGTATGTGTGTGTGTGTCTGCGCACGTTCGCGCAAACACGTACACACACATACACACACACACACACACACACACACACACACACACACACACACACACACACAATCACACAAACACAGGCACGCACGCACACACACACACACACACACACACACACACACACACACACACACACACACACACACACACATCGTCCTCTTCTCTTCTTTTATGATAATATAGTCTAAAATTGTAAACACTATGTTATTTAGACGTCTGCAATCACCTATATGTGTGACGAGACGTAAAACAGAATTCCTTCCTACACACACACACACACACACACACACACACACACACACACACACACACACACACGCACAGAGTCGCACAGACAGACAGACAGACAGACAGACAGACAGAAACACACACACACACACACACACACACACACACACACACACACACACACACACACACAATCTCAAAAAGTCCACATGGCCGCGAAGCATTCTTTGTCGATGATATCTTTGTTACGGATGGTGTGCAGTGCACGATTTGCTGTCTGACTCTCACCTGAAAAAGTTTGGATGCGTGTACGACTTTTCTCTACACACATTCACACCACACGAACATAGATAGCCAGGCAACAACTTAAGTTTCTTTTTTTTCCTTTTTTGCTGCCTGAACCATCAATCATAACATGCCCTCCTTCACATCGATCAGCATGTTTTAAAAAGTCTGTAATTCTGTGGCCCTTCATGCCCTGCTCTCATGGTGACCTTAGTTTCATCGTTCTCTCCACCTCTATGGCATTGGTTTGGTTCCGTCAGGGTCACTGGTACTGACAAATTCATGGAGGCTGTCATTGGACGGACGTGGTGACGCCCTCTGGAGGGAGAGCCTGCTCACGCTGGACTCTGCGACTAAGCAATTATTGTCGTCTGTAGGGGGCTTTGTAAGTGGTGTCCCGCGTATGTTGGATCAGAACAGGCGCCACTGAACACCATCGAAGTGACTCGGCAGCAGTGCAGTGTCTCCTCCGCTGGGTTGCCTCATGACGACTTGAAATTGTTTGCTCCCTGTGGATTGCCAGTGCCGGAGCTGTGGCGGGACAGGCTAGGCTGTGGCTGTGTGGGGGAGGATCGGAACGAGCGGCATGGGTGAAATGCCACTGAGGTGGCACAGATGATGGGACGAAGAGAGAGAGAGAGAGAGAGAGAGAGAGAGAGAGAGAGAGAGAGAGAGAGAGAGAGAAACAGGGACAGTTATCAGTGAAGGAATTTCAGAAGGCTTGGATTTAAAACAGGTGGAACAGCCTCTTGGAGCCACATAGATCATTGTGGGAAAACATCAACACAGGAAAGCCCCGATATGTAAAAGAAAGTTGTCACTAAAATTATAGGTAAGAACTCATATTCTGATTGTATGAAAGCACGAAATATCAGCGTTGTTCCCAAATCTAAGCAGTAGAATTAGCATGATGAGTTTGGTACAAATATTGCAAGTTGTTTAATGATTTTAGAGTGATTGCTTCCCCTTTATGAAGTTTAAACATGAACTATAATGTAAAGTGGTGTAAAGACACACACACACACACACACACACACACACACGTACACGTACACACACACACACACACACACACACACACACACACACGCGCGCGCGCGCGCACACACACACACACACACACACACAAACGCGCGCGCGCGCACACACACACACACACACACACGCGCAAACACACACTTACAGCAGTAATGCGCAGGAAGAGACAACACCCTGACAGACTGTTCACAGACACGGACTATGAACGCTGTGTACAGGACTCCCTCCATGGCGAATTTCCAGCAGATGACGTACGTCCCACAGATTTTCAGGGAAGCAAGTACGAAATGTCTACCTCTCACCCCGCCTCCACGTCGGAGCAGAGTGGAACCTACAACACCGTGTCCTCAGTGTGCACGGCCACAGACACGGGACCTTCGTCCTCAATCGTGTACCCAAACTGGACATAACTGTCAACCCAGGGACAGACTGAACAATCCCACTGACTCCCAAGCATAGAACTTCATCGTCTCCTACCGTCACACAATGCGCGCAACGCACTGAGACCAACATCTACAGCATTGATGGCAACGCTCAAAGCCGCGAGTCCCGCGACGCGAACTGCTTCGCCACAGCGGCAGGTCAGATTTAGTTCATGGCCAATCTTGAAGTCACATGACTTTAGGGTTGGCGGCTCTAGCATTCGCAGGTGTCTCCAAATAGCGTGAGAGACTGCCCTTTCCTTTGATGGCGTTTGGCGGCTGATCTGATTCTCTCAGCACAGTTCGCTGTGTTGAGTCGGGTTACGCTCAATGTACACTCCCTTGCACCTGCGCATTTGCGCAGCTGCTCGCAAATCAACGCATGAATGTATTTCTCGTATGTTTTTTTTTTCCACATATGCTGATATGGAGAGTTAATTAAGCGTTAACGTATTAGAATTAATAAGTCTGCTCGGATTACAACTCTCTGGCTAAAGGAGTTCGATGTGAGTTGTCTTTGATTTTGTTGTTGTTGTTCTTGTTGTCGCTTCACCCCCCTTCACGACCTATGCCCCTCCACCCCCCACCCAAAAAACACATACATACACACACTTGCTGGTCCAACCTTGCCATCCTCAATGGTGATTCCAGGAGTAGCTCCAGTTTTTTCATAATGGCAGAGTTCAATGTCAGTGAGACCAGGTGGGACATCAAGCCATGTCTTTGTGAACTCGTTGATCTTGGCCTCTGGTGGTGTCACCGTGCCAGTGTGAATAGTGTATACACGGAGAGGCCAAGGGAGCTGCAGGATCAGCATGAACTGCAGACACCAGGTCTTGTGTTTGCCAGAAAGGTCAGACTGGTTTGGCATCTGTGGGCTTTCTTCTGCAGTTGGATTTAGCTTTCGTTCTCCTGTCTGTGTCTTTTAGAGGAGTCCTCATGCCACTTCCCCAGGCTCTTGTCGCTCTGTGACTGTTGGAGTGGGTTGGCTGGCTAAACTGAACGTGACTGACGTGAAACTTGCATTGGCTTTCAGATGTTGGTGATATCACACTGTCAAGACACACTCCAAGTGCACGCATCCCATGTGTGTATTGAGACTGTATTCACACGACACTGAATACGTAGGTACAGTATCCTGATGAAAGCGTAAATTATTTATTCTGCATGGGAAGGAAGCCAACTCAAATAGATAATAAATGTTCTACCTCATTCCTGTTTTGAGCTGGCAACACTACGAATGCTTGCACTTTGCGAAACTTTTGCCCATGAGTAATGCGAATGTTGATCGAACAGAATCGGACCTATGTTTGCTCATTTATTCTAAGCTTTTATATTGTTAAGTTTTGAAACTTTGTTGGCACTCTGACAGTTATCTTATGATCACAATGCTAAGGGATTGCATGACAAATAAACAAACTAAAAATAATCTGCCGTTTTTTTAGTTTCGTGTTGGCATATGCTTGTACTTTTTTGCAGTTTGTGTGCGTCAATAATAGTCTTTTTTTTTTTTTTTTACAGTAACACCCTTTTTCGAATAATAAACGGCTGGAGAACGATGATTTTTGGCGTTAACTAGTTAGTAATGGTGAAAAAAAGTTTACTCTACGCCAACTGAGACAAAGAAGAGAGGTGTTAGTGAGGGATATGAAGGACTGAGACAGACAGAAACAAAATGCAGAGAGAGAGAGAGAGAGAGAGAGAGAGAGAGAGAGAGAGAGAGAGAGAGAGAGAGAGAGAGAGAAAGAGAGAGAGAGTATTAAACAAAAGATCATTTCTGGCTTCTTGGCGCATACTAAACATTAATCAGTTGGTTACCCTTGCGCAGTGCGTCCTTTTTTATTCAGCTCAGTAATTCAGATTAGCTGATGTCTTTATATGTGCTGTGATTTTCTCATGCACGATCGTGTATGTGTCGAGGAAGGCTTTAAAGCGGAGCTGGATGGGAACACAAAGACAGCTATTGCTATGTTAAATTCCCCTGTAACTGGAACGCCCAAATTTGCTAAGATTCCCACAGACACCAATAGGAAACCAGCAAAAAAAAAGTCTGACATGGCAATGATCAGAAGACGTCTAGCAATGGTGGATTCTTTGGATCTGGTTAGGTTACTGGAAACTGTGTTGTTCTTGGTCTTTAATCCATCATTTGCCATTGGTGTTGACACTGATTGTCCAGAAAATCAGAGCTTGGCCCGCCGCAGTTATTGTGAATATAACCAGGTTGAACACAATCATAACACTGAAAGAATAATGGCGACCTGGAAAGTCAGCTCTGGCGACTGGAGAGGAATGATGATTTCTGTCTGGTTGTAAAAGGCCCAGTGGGATGTCGCAGGAAGTGAAGGTATTGAGGCCAGGATCATCCCTAGTCCACAGTTGACAGTGCTGGCCACGTGAGCTGACGTGGTTCCAAAGTGAAGACGACTGAAATGAAAGCGGATGTCCAGGAAACGATCCAGGCTGATAAGGCAGATGATTATTGAAGATACCTCAGAAGACAGAAAGGAAATGATTCCTGAAATTGCACATGTTAATCTTCTCTTCCAGAAAGATTCCTCCCAAATGTAGCTGCCTGCAAGTAGATGGTCTGCCAAGCCAGTGATAATCAAATAGACCCCGATGAAAAAGTCAGACACAGACAGATGGAGCACAAACACTGCATAACCAAGCTTACGTTTTGACGTGAACCATAAACGGTAAGCAGAGCTACACAAGTCTCCTGACAGAGCAGCCACAGCAAGCATGGCAAGAAACGCTTGATAAAATCCCGTTTTCAACAGATTATCACCTGAAGAAATTCCGTTGGTCTGTGCCCAGCATTCCCTTATGAAGTCATCAGGCAGGATAGCAGGGCAGGAAAGCTTGAAACGAACACTTGCTGCGGATAGTTCATGTCCTTCATGAAACCATGCCTGTAGTCACACACAAGACAACGCTGCAGAATCAGGATCTTCAAGTTTGTAAACTGCTTAGTCCTTCTAACGATTTCAGCTGGCTGTGGAAAAAATAACTTCCATCTTCAGCAGCCAGAATGATAACGCATGCAGCAGAGAGAGAGAGAGAGAGAGAGAGAGAGAGAGAGAGAGAGAGAGAGAGAGAGAGAGAGAGAGAGATATTAATTGTCGCCAAAGTGAACTGGAAGAAAGAGAGAGAGAGAGAGAGAGAGAGAGAGAGAGAGAGAGACAGACAGGCAGACAGGCAAACAGGCAGACAGAGATTAATTGTCTCAAAAGTAAACCGGAACATAAACATCTGACATTATTGCACGCAAAGACAAAATATATATATCTCTCTCTCTCTCTCTCTCTCTCTCTCTCTCTCTCTCTCTCTCTCTCTCTCTCTCTCTCTCTCTCTCTCTCTCTCTCTCTCTCTCTCTCTCCACACACACACACACTACACACACACACATCTATCTATCTCTGTCTATCTATCAATCTATATACTACTGGCAAAAAGTTAAGGGCCATTGCCCAACGCTGTCTCCCAGACCAAAACACTACAGGCAATGTTAATAATAATAATAATAATGATAATAATAATGAATACTTGTATAGCGCCTATTCTCGGCTAGAGACCAAGCTCTAAGCGCTTTACAATCCACACTCGTTTACACAACGGGCTGCCTACCTGGGTAGAGCAAAGTGAACTGGAAGAGAGAGAGAGAGAGAGAGAGAGAGAGAGAGAGAGAGAGAGAGAGAGACAGACAGACAGACAGACAGACAGACAGACAGACAGGCAAACAGGCAGACAGAGATTAATTGTCTCAAAAGTAAACCGGAACATTAACATCTGACATTATTGCACGCAAAGACAAATATATATTCTCTCTCTCTCTCTCTCTCTCTCTCTCTCTCTCTCTCTCACACACACACACACACACACACACACACACACACACACTACACACACACACACATCTATCTATCTATCTATATACTACTGGCAAAAAGTTAAGGGCCATTGCCAACGCTGTCTCCCAGACCAAAACACTACTACAGGCAATGTTAATAATAATAATAATAATAATAATAATAATGATAATAATAATGTATAGCGCCTATTCTCGGCTAGAGACCAAGCTCTAAGCGTTTTACAATCCACACTCGTTTACACAACGGGCTGCCTACCTGGGTAGAGCCGACTGAAGAGCTGCCAGCTGGCGCTTCATTCAGTCGTTTCCCGTGTCATCCAGTCAGTATCGTTCAATATCGGTCACTCGTTTTCCTTACTTCCTTCATTCTTACCATTTATCACGCAGGGTGCATGTTATGTGTAACGTGTCATCCATACCAACGGCCAAACTGGCCTTCTCTTCCGAATGTTGTGTGATGGGATTTTACGTGTGTGCAAGATGTTATGCGTGCGTTCACACACGGAACCTCGGTTTATAGTCTCATTCGAAGGACTGTATGGGAAATGGAGTCAGAACCAATGTTAACTCCGAGGGAAAAATCCCCCTGTACCGAAACGCCCTGGCGGAGGTTCGAACCCGCAACCCCAGGATCACCAAGATTACGAGTCCGGCGCTCTACCAACTGAGCTATTCCGACTCCCTATGTTAAGAAAGAACGGATGCAAAATCTTCCAAATTTATTCAAGAACAAATTCATTGGACCATTGCACGAAATCAACAAATCAAACGCGGACAGCGGGCTGTAATGTCCAATCACCCTTCCTCAGATCGTCACATAAGCCACAACTGAAAACTGCACCATTCAGTACCGAGTGTAGCCACCGTTTGCCGCCAGGCAAGCGGCACAATGTCGACGCATGGAGTCCTCCAGGTTCCGAAGAGTGTCCCGCGGTATGGCCTGCCACTCCTGCTGCAGAAAGAGAGTGAGCTGGGCCACGTCAGGCAGTGGGGGGGGGTGGGGGGGGGGGGGGGGGGGGGGGGGGGGGTGTTGTGGGCTACACGCCGTCCAAAGGACATCCCAGAAGTGCTCAACTGGAGCCAGATCGGGTGAGCGAGATGGCCACTGCATCCGGATGATCCCCTCTTGCTGCCAATGATCGTCCACGCACAGACTCGGTGTGGACAGGCGTTGTCGTCTGGGAAAACAGCAGCGTTACCCATGGCCTGAAGGGCGGGCTGGATCAGGGGCCTCACAATCTCGTCACGGTACGGCACCCCTGTCAGCATGCCTTGAATGACGTACAGGTGAGTTCTGTCTTGACGACTGAAGCCACCCCAGACCATCACAGAACCCCCTCCGTAACGATCCACCTCACGAACTGTGGCGTCAGCAAAACGTTCTCCTGGCCTTCGCCACACTCGGGTCATCCAATGCCAAGGTGAAGCGGGACTCATCTGTGAACAGCACTCGAGACCATTGCTGCCTCGTCCAGCGAACGTGATGACGACACCAGTCTGCCCGTGCTCTGCGGTGAGTTGGAGTAAGTGGTACTCGGACTGCTGGTCTCCGAGATGACAGCCCGAACTCGTGCAAACGGTTAAAACTGTCCGGTTACAACTGTGTTCAAAAAAGCAACCAAAGGTGTCACTTAAGAAGCAAAAGAAAATCATAAAAGAGCAAAACAAGCTACATTTTCTTGTGAAAAATAGAAAATATAAAAAAGATATCCTCTTAAGACACAAGTGCTGAGGGCCAGTTCTTGGAATGAATCCGCAAGGGCCTAAATTACAATAAACTAATAAATTCCAAGGATAAGTACCGAGCAGATGTGTTTTTTGAAAACTCAACAAACATGCTACGGTATTGCACACCAGCCTTTTTCTGGGATAGCATTCTCCTAAAAACCGAAAAGGCAGTCGAGTCAAAATTACCACTTTACGCGTCACTGAGGAGAAACAATCAGGTTTCGAAATACCGGTATATGACCTGGAGTTATATATTAGTGAGCTTCCTCCCTATTGGAGATGTCTCCCCTTTGGAGACTATAAGCTTGCTGAAGGTTCATTTTGAGAAGCATTGATTATTCTCCATTCACCCACTCAAGTACATACTGTTAGTTAGGCAGAAAGATCAACCACTACAGATATGAATGCTTATCCCCCCCCCCCCCCCCCCCCCCCCCTATTTCTACTACAATCTAAGACATAAGAGCAAGCTTTGTTTATAATTCAATATTTTTTGCAGTCATTGCAACACCAAGCTACTCTGTAAGTTGCTGGAATGGTGCTTGGTACTAATCCTTGGAATTTATTAGTTATTTATATATGTATATATATATATATATATATATATACTCACGCAAATACACAGAGACAGACAAGGATATGAACAGAGTCAGAGAGGAAGACAGATACACAGGCACAGAGAGAGAGAGAGAGAGAGAGAGAGAGAGAGAGAGAGAGAGAGAGAGAGAGAGAGAGAGCACGACACTCGGAATAGCTTTATATCTCTATAATTCTGGGCTTTGAAGAATTACCTCTTGGGAAATTCTTTCATCGGGAGGAGGGGGGGGGGGGGGTGGGGGAGGTATGCGCGCCCCGTGAAAAATAAGAAAGGGAGAGAGAAAACAGGAACAAATCTTTGTGTGCACTTTGAACTCGCATTGAAAACGCGCACCTTTACAGGGTGCTTGTTTCTCACTGATAATTTTTTTTCATTTTGAATAGCTGTTTGTGCTCTTGGTAAAAAAAAAAACAAAAAAACAAACAAAAAACTGCCTGACACTTTTAGCGGTGGCAGCAGACGAGAGAGAGAGAGAGAGAGAGAGAGAGAGAGAGAGAGAGAGAGAGAGAGAGAGAGAGAGAGAGAGAGAGAAGAGTTAAAAGAAAGAGTTTATTGTTGATTTTAAGGGCAAGCACCGTGTATTTGGAACCCTGACAGCCCTTCTCGAGCGAGAACATTTTGAGTTTCTTCTAACAGAAATTGATGGGAGGAACCCAAAGTATTTTGATGAAGAGGGTTTGGGGTTTGTAAACCCAGAGCAATTATTTTGTCTGGTGCGGGATCACCATCTGTGCGATCCAGAATAAAAAAGAGAAGTGAAATGAAAGTGTGAACTGAAAGTAATACTTGATGTAGATTTTTTTGCGGAATGTGTGTTGAATGATATACTGACCAAGGAAAAGAAAAAGAGAAATCAAAATGCTCCTGCGCC
>JADBJO010002454.1:240000-257500 GCA_016801955.1 Conus betulinus
AGGTAGCATGCCAATAGATGATTTTACCGTCTCATTTTGTCTCATTCAGGCAAAGAAATGTCAATTCCAGTAATATGTTAACAGTCTTTGTTACCAGCTATTTATTTACATGACCACAACCATTGTTATTGCTTGCCGTAGTTGCATGTGACATTTGGCATCTGATCAACAGTATGTTTTACAAGTGCCTGTTCATTGATAAAAACGCGTTTAAAATGCTGTGTTCTTATCCTTCTTCCCATTTACCCACATTATGTATCTCAGGCAGCAGCGTCTTGTGTCTCTAACCATTTCAAGAGTTTCATTTCATTTGTTTTCCGTCTTTTCTCAACCAGAGCATTAAACGTGTATACAAATGGGTTAAGAGCAGAGTTAATGGGTAGCAGAAAGACGGCAAAGACCACATTCATTTCACCGGAACAGGAATTTCCAGCTAAAACCAGAAATCCACACAGGCCTACGGGAAACCAGCACAAAAAGTCCGTCACAACCACAGTGATCAACCTTCGAGCGACCGTAATATCTTGTGAGACTTTAGTTGTATCCGAGACTAGGGAATGCTTTCTTTATTGACCAAAATATGAAGGCTTGACTCACTGAAATCATTAAGAATAAGACACAGTTGAAAACTATCAAGACGCTCACTGAATAAAGATATCCTCTATATTTCAGTCTGGTAACTGGTAGAGGAACACATATCCTGTCTGACTGTAAAACTCCCAGTGGGATGTCAGTGGGACGAGTGGCACTATTGCAAAAAGCACGCCTACTGACCAAATCACAGCGCATGCCATTACGGTCGATCTCCACTCAAATCGGAGATTTCCGAATGGGAAGTGGATCACAATCAAACGATCCAGTGAAATAATCTAGATGATCATGGCGGACACTTCACTGGACAGAAAAGACAGAAAACCAGCAGACTTACATGTGACACTTTTCATCCATACTCCATCATGAAACAGATATTTACCCGGGTATACTTCATCAGCCACTCCTATAATGGCAATGTAGATACCCATCAACAGGTCAGACACACTGAGATTGCTAACAAATAAACTATAGCTACTCATCGAGGTCTTCTGAGCGCACAAACATACTATGAAACAAAGTACATTACCCGTGACAGACAGACAGCTAATCAGCCATAGACTTACACGGTATATGTCTGTACGTAACAGAGGAAATTTCATCTTCAGGGGCATCGCAAAAATTGTCTTTAAAATAGACTGGGAGAATATCTTCGCAACAAAATTTATAGTTTTGTGCGGAAATACTGCTTAGATGAGAAAGACCTTTGAAGATATCAGGTCGAAAACGTTTTTACAGGACTGTGACTCATTGATAATGTGGTCAGGAACGATATGGATTGAAATCCATTTGGTCCAATAGTATGGATTGTAGTACAAGATAGATTGATGGTTCGTAGCGTCACAAATCGTGACATAACTTGGCTGTCAAACACGGGAAGCTCTGTGTGCGAAAGGTCTAATGTTTTCAATGCCGTTTGATACGACAGCACTGCTGGGTCACAATGAAGTGAAGTCAGGGGATTTCTAGCCAGTGACAACATATGTAGGTTCTTCAAGAGAACAACTGCTGCCAAGTCGATGTGTTTTATTTTGTTGTCAGAGAGATCCAGTAACTGCATGTTGTACAGTGCGATGACAGGAAAAAGACTCAATGAGCATTTTGCAAGAGACACGTGAACAAGATATTCATTTGTATTTAAATCAAGATTGTCATTCCTGAACGTGTACCATCCAGATAGCGGAGCTGAGGGAAGAGAGGAGCTGAGAACGGTTTAGAACACAGAAACGCATACCCGTGACACAAACAGTTTGGGGACAGGTCATGCCACAGAACAGCTCATCATCGTGAAGAGGACAGTGTGGCCAGCCATCACACAAGTGGTCACTGTGGACACATATGCTGGACGATCGGCATCGGAACAATCCTGGACATGTCGTTTCCTCACAGTCCTCTTCATCCTCATGACCGACACAGTCATACATTCTATTGCAGCGTGTGTACACAGGCAGACAGTCGTTGACCTCACCAGGACAACGGTAGTGGGTGCTCGGACATGATTCATTAAGTTTCATTTTGGTCAAAATAAAAGACTGAGCCCCATCAAAATTGACGAGCACGGGCGCTGTCAGATAAGTGATTGACGTCGCCAATTGCATTCTGTAATCCATACAATCTGTTTCGTCTGAGTCATCTAAACAGTCATGTATTTTATCACAGCGTTTGCTCACAGGCACACACTGACCGTTCTCACAGGTAAAACCATCACAAAGAGGGTGCTCACAGAAAGATTCGTCATTTCGATCTGCACAATCAGGTCTGAAATCGCATACAAAGGAAAACTGAAGGTTCGTCTCTGTGTGATCACAGACGAAATAAATAACTGGATTAAGGTTCTTATGATCAATAGACAATTTGTTACAGAAGGAACAGGAAGTGGCGTGATTACTGCACACATTTTGGGGGCCACATGACAGGCACAGATGAGTCACGTGACCATTTTGGCAATGAGTTATTTGATCGTGCTCAAAACTTAAATCAGGGGAATTATTAAGTATTTGGCTTTTAGTCTTATTTTCTCCCTTCGATCGTTTTTCATTGGAAACTCACACAGTGCATTCCCTTCGAAAGAATAGGAATATGTATTAAAACTGGCAAATGTATCCTTGAAATACATGCACGTTAAGTGGTCTTGTATATTGTGCCCGGAAGATACAAATATGTGATAAAGCACCGTCCCATCGTCAGCTATGGCGATTCTTCTATATATGTTTGGTACAGACGTGTTACCCCAACACACACCTATTACCGTGCGAAAGAAATCAACTTTATGTTTTGATCTAGTGTACAAATAGATTGCCCAGTGCCATTCTTGTGATATTTTGGCGATGCTAGGTTTCCAGTTATGGACGCACAATATTCTTTTGCCCTGAGATAAGCATTCTGTTCAGAGCTTTTATACTGATGTATTGTGTCACTGTCCACCCACTTGTAGCAAGAATGTTCGGTCGCTACCCAACCTTGAAGACAGGGCTGTGGTCAGAGGGACAGTATCCTGTGTCGTTCCATCGTCTGCCTGTTTCTGTCCTCAGACAGCAGAGCAGTGCTTATATAGCAAAAATAAAAAGTGTCTCTTTTTACAAGAAAATAGACCATACTTTTACCTCGGCTTTTTGTTTTCCAAATTAGCCATACTGACTAACTGTCATTTTATATAGCAAAATTACTAGTATTTGGTACTGAACCTGACGTAAATAACATTTTTGATCATTCTACGTCGAAACCATGAATGATGTTTTGATCTAAATTTCAACAATCATATGTTATTTCCTTTTGGAATTCCAACCGTTTGTCCTTGATTAGTTTATATTGTGTACTTCCAGGTAGAATCCGTACTTAAAATAGGGCTATTCCACATGACACCTCGTCCAAAAGGTATCAGCAGTATCGCCCATTTCATCTGGTCAGTAGTACCTGCTGAGACTGTTTCTTTCATCCGATCTATATGCTGTTCTTGGGAATCAAAAGTCTTGGTCACATGATGTCATGAATATTTAATCGATATTATGAATAGAATCATGCACGTCAAGCATAATACAGTGCCTGGCGAGAGCAAGAACGTAAACCCTATGTGCTTTCAAAGTCACACACGCACCACAAGAAGAACAAATTATAAATGCAGAGTAGACCTTTGATCTTGCCATCACACTAGTCTACCCCTCCCCCCTCTCTCTCTCTTTTTCTCATGTCATCATCAAGTTAAAACACGGTTAAACAGTTAGCTATTTATTTATATAAAGCATTCCAGAAGCGAAACAGGTATGTAACATAAAGAATACCAAGTTCAGTTTTTGCGACATGATTTAATGTATAATCCTGTTCTAAGGGGCTATGACCTTTATGAATAAAATCTTTGAGTCTTGAGTCACTCTGTCTGTCTGTCTGTCTGTCTATCTGTCTGTCTGTCTGTCCGTCCGTCCGTCCGTCTGTCTGTCTGTCTGTCTGTCTGTCTCTCTCTCACGTCGTCATGTCATCATCAAATAAAAAACGGTTAAACAGTCAGCTATTCATTTATATAAAGCATTCAAGAAGCGAAACAAGTGTGTAACACAAACAATATCAAGATCAGTTTGCGACCTGATTTATAATGAATATCCCCATTCTAAGGGGCCGTGACCTTTATGAATAAAACACTCTCTCTCTCTCTCTCTCTCTCTCTCTCTCTCTCTCTCTCTCTCTCTCTCTCTCTCTCTCTCTCTCTCAGGGAGGGGGGTGAAATGAGGCTGAAGTGGGAGGAAGCGTTTCATGTTGTGTGCTTTTTCATCCTCACTGCGGAGCATACAGCCAGAGCTGAGTCTCAAGCCTCCGCCGACACTCATGCCCAGAAGTATGCCATCAGCACCGACGACTGTCTTCAGTGGGAGATGTGGCGCCTTCCATCCAGTCTACATGGAATCTAGGTCAAGACTGTAAGCCGAATCGCCATGTTGACGTTGCTTGGTCGAGAAGCTGGCATCACCCTTGGCCTGCTCCTCACTCTGTTTTGGGGAAGCCGACTGCTATGCTGCGGAGACGTGGAGCAGAACCCTGGACCCAGGACGGACGGACTGAGGCAGCAACAGGATTAACAGCACAGGCGTGAGGAAGACCTGCACGGACAGGACGGAACCCACCGATGGCAGCCAGGTGACTCCTCGTCAACCATCTCTGGATGCCAAGATGCACAACAACATGGAGATGCTGCAGTCCATGAATGCCACAATGACAAGTAAGTTGCATGATGTGAAGCAAAGTATGCAGGAACTCAGTGGGCAATATGCTACTCTCAACAGAGAGTAAAGGACTTGAGGGAGGAGATGAGAGCCCTCAGAAAGGAAAACAAAAGTCTTGTTAAAAGCAATGCTGAACTCCTTGGTAAGGTGCAACAACTGGAAAAGACAACTGACGATCTTGAAGGGTGATGGAACAGAAATAACATTTTTAATGGTCTTCCAAGGAATAAAGATAAATGCAGTGTGAAGTGAACATCCAATACCTAATTAACAAATACACTGGAAATTTCAAATAACATTTATTTTGACAGAGCGAAAAGAAGAACCAAGCATTGCCAGACGTCGTTCGTCGTTTTCATACACATACGAAAAAAATTCTAAAAAAGCAAAAGAAAATTGCAGGGCTCAAATGTTTTCACTTGTGAAGAATTTTCCCTTTTGGGCGAGGGAGATTGAGGAGAAAACTCTCATCCATTTACAATAAGCAAGGAATAAGTGGAAAAGAGCAATGATGGTTTATAACCATCTTGTCATAGAGAATAAAAGTTTGTTCTTCGATGACAACGATCAGCTGACAGAGAGTAGGTAGGAAGGTGGCCAGCCAGCTAGTAGGCCTAAGACTTGTTTTTTCTGCCAGTATGAACAAGCAGGGGAACAGAAATAATCCAACACCGGTTTCAGCTGCACCTCTCGCTGCTGTCAGTGTCACCAGTGTCACCAGTGAGCGGTTTTCCAATGACACCAGCGTTGCGTCGGAGCGGACGACCGATAACAGGTGCGAGCACGTGCAAAGCGACCCTTGAGCAAATGTAAATAAACCCTTTTTTGTCTTGAAACGTGAATGGTTTGCTTTATGAAACCTTTGATCCTGACTTTATTTCATTCGTATGTGGGTTTAATTTTTGTTTGTTTGTCTGAAACCTTTAGAGAAACATGCCAATCAGAGCTTTATCTCAAGGATTAAACATTTTCTGTAAATCATCTGTCAAGTTCACAAAACAAGGAAGACGTTCTGGTGGGATGATCTGTCTCATAGGAAATGTGTGTTCCATTGTAAAAAAAAAAAAAGAAAAAAAGTGGTAGATGTTAATCATATCAATATTTTTGCTTTTTTTTTTATATTGACAAACATTTGTTTGGAATAGATAAAGATGTCCTTTATGTTTGTTTTCATATGTGCCATCAGAAACTTCACCGTTTAACGTTCATTTTAATGTTGACAATGGAGTCAGTTTCATTGAAGTTTGTTTAGTGAAGTGAATTGTTTACTACGTAGAGACGTTCATGTAGTTATAAATGGTGATTTGATTATCAGGTCGTCAAATAATGTTAGAATTTTCTTGCTGATGATTACATTAATGTACAATACAAAAGTCAGCCTCTTAGTTTAAATCGTTGTTCTAAAGACTGTCATTTGAATAACTGTGGCAAGTTGTTTTTAAACACGTGCACTGCTTTGGGCTCGTGTATATACTGAATGGTGTCTGTAAGGGCGATCGAAATGGTTGCTATACATACATATCTGATTCCGGAAACAGTTGACTGATGCATTCAGTGACGCGCAGATGCATCAGTCTTTAAATTCAGGTGACTTCAAGCGAAAACCAAGGTCTCGACGGACACTGTCAATGACTTACTCTTCGCGGACGACTGTGCCCTCAACGCTGTCTCAGAAGCCACAATGCAACACAGTGTTGACAAGTTCTTTGCTGTTTCAAAATGGAGTGACTGATGGCGGAGAACGAAAGCAAAATTTAGAAGGAGAGGGGGTTAGTTACCGCCAAGGACATTGGCATACATACACTCATTACAAAAAAAAACATCATTAATCAGTCACTGGTGGGTGATGATCAAGTGAGATCAACAGTACTATAGGAAGGTCTTCTTCTCTGTTCACTTAGGCAGAAATCCTGGAGGTACTGGCAAAGGCTGCCGTATGGCGAAGGCCCTCCAGTGGTCAGTAAAGTGTTGCACTCATCGGTGTGTTGGAAGGCTAGGTTTCTACTTTCAGTGTTGTTCCGCTGTCACTGGGGCTGCATGGATAAATTGAAGACTCACCAGTGTGGAATATTGTGGTGGAGATGTGATGTCATAGTCTGGAGTGCCCTGTTCTCAGTCTCACGATGATGGTCTTCTTCTTCGTTTACTTAGGTAGGAATCCTGGAGGAGGTGCTGACGGAGGCTGCTGTATGGCGAAGACCCTCCAGTGGTCAGTAAGGTTTTGCACTCATTGGTGAGTTGGCAGGCTAGGTTTTCTAGTTTGGGTTTAGCTGGGAATGTTCCTCTGTCTCTGGGGCTGTACTGCATTGATAATTACAAGACTCACAGGTGTGGAATATAGTGGACCTGTGATGTTAAAGTCTGAAGAGCCCTATCCTGAGTCTCACGATGTTCTCTTGGTCTGATCTGGGCATCCGGTAGTATGCCTCTCTCTTGTTGAAGTCTGGGTGCTGCTCAAGTCATCTTCCTATTTGTCTCCTTGGAAATACTTTTTTTTTTTAAAGTCCTCTGCTGGTTGCAACACAGCTGTCCCGCCGAGATGAAAATCGCGGTCTTTAGTTCCTGCCTGCCGGGCAGGCAATAAGCAGGCTCCGTGACTCACCGCTGACTGCTGACAAGCCGGCAGTGCGCCTGTACCACAGCTCTGCACAATAGAGCTCGTGTGTTCTCATGCTGTGCTGTTCTTGTTGTGCTTTACGGATTATTATTCTTTCACACTCCATAACTGGATATAATTAACTGTGTGTGTGATTTGTGTGTTGTGATTCTTCTTCGTGCTGTTTGATACAACTTCGGTTCATCACGCGTTCTTGAGGTTTTTTTTTTCATAGAGAAGTTTGTTTTCATAAGTTGGCCAGGATCCGGCACGTGTATACGTAGATCTATGGAGGCAGTGTTAGCGCAGCAAAGCCGTGTACGTGTGTGGCGCTAGATGCTGAGACGAAACATTCCACCAAATTATTACTTACCTCCCCCCCCCCTCTCTCTCTCTCTCTCGCTGTGTGTGTGTGTGTGTGTGTGTGTGTGTGTGTGTGTGTGTGTGTGTGCGCGCGCGCGCGCGCGCATGTTTTGTGACCGACCCTGCATTGGCTAGTTTTGTTGCTTACGTGTAGGCCTACTTCATCCCGATCTTTTGTGCGTGCGTACGCGTGCGTGTTTGTAGCGCCAACAATGGCAGAGGCGTTTGAACACAACTTCTGTGAACACAAAAGATGTGTAGTTTTATTGTGCCATGTGTGCAGCAATCGTGTGCTCAGAAAGGTACAAGATAAAGGATTAAATGCTAGACTTTGTGTCAACTTCTCCAATGATTTGTTGCAGTATTTCAGTCTAGATATTTCTGGTGATGCAGAAGGCAAACAGTCCGAGTATCTGCATAAAATGCTACCATAAACTGAAAAAAAAAAAACGAGACACATGTCAGCAAATTCTCAATGCTATACTACAAAAGAAAATGCTGCTCGTGACATAGAGAGAATGTCAGAAATCTGGACAACTTTCGATCCAGATCTTTCCTTGAGTCAGTGTACATCATGTCGGTTCTTTCAATCTGCCGGCCTTCTTGGTCATCGGAAAACAAAGAAGAGCCGACCCGTCAAAAGATCTGCTCAGAATGTTTAGATCAGTCTGATCTTTGCTTGCACACAGATGAAAGTGTGTCATCATTTTCTCCGTCGGTATCGACCCCCGTGAAAAAGCCTAGAACATTCTCTACACAAACCTCACCATTCATAGCTAGCACATCCAACTCGGCACTTAAATGTGTTGACATGTCTGATGTATGCTTGGATACTAATGAAAGTATGTCGACGTCAGTTTGTCAGTCACCATCGACCGCTGTTGTTGGTGTATGGTTTCTGTCAATGTGTGTGTGTGTGTGTGCGTGTGTGTGTGTGTTCTCTCTCTCTCTCTCTCTCTCTCTCTCTCTCCAGTCGTGAGTAGGCTCACCATGAAGATGAAAATGAGAAAACATTTTGCATTGGTGACATCAGTTTCAAATGATTCGAACGGGCGTAAGCACAAGGTCAGGTAGGCAGCATTTCATTGTTGATAACTGACATCTGTATGTATGGCATGCTAAAATCTTCCTTTACTAAAAGCATGGTGTGGTTGTGATAGAATCAGTATTGGCGTGCATCACAAGCACGTAGAGCACGCAGATAAACAAGCAAAACATGCCTAGGTTGTGGTAGGGAAATTGCCACCGTGTTCACAGTGAAGCTGACCAGTGCCAACAGTAACTGTTTGTTTTGGCCCAGTACCGGCTGTCAGGTAGGAGTCCCACGAATAATTTTCTGTCAGTTGTAAAGGAAAGATATACATGTCCAATAAGTTTCAGGTTGAGCGTGATAGATTCAGGAACGCATGCTCTCCACTGAGCTGAAATTTCAATTCACTTTGTGTGTTCTTAGTCTGTTTCAATCGTTTTTTGTTGGCAAATCTTTGTGGTGCCTGTCAGCAAAGCGTATGAAAGAAGACGCATTCATGTTGGTATCGTTCTGTCAGTCAAAGACCCCACAATTCAGTGACATCAATCGACCACAGTTCGTTGCATTCTGGCACAAAGTATTAATGAAGAAACACAGCATCCTGTTTTCAACACACTATCAGCCAGACAGCTAGTATCACATTATGCGTAGGGAGGAAAGCTTGTGGGGTTAGCGCGAGGAAGCTGGCAGCTGTCAGCAGAAGTGCGCTGTTTAAACAAACAGCGGCCGTTCCATCCCTCCCCCTACTGCGACGATAGGTGGTCAGGAGTTATTGCCCTTGTCTTCAACTAAGGATTCCTCTGCGGACAAGTTTGAACAACCTCAGCTTGAGAATCAGTATGAAAAAGACTGAAGTGATGGACCAGCCAGCCCCGGGAAAACCATACGTTTGAGTCAGTCATCACCATCGCTGGACAGCAACTGAATGTGGTGGACAAGTTCACCTACTTAGGCAGCACTCTGTCTAGAAACGTTGTCATCGGCGATGAGGTGAATGCCCAGCTCGCCAAAGCTAGTGCCGCTTTGGCAGACTCCACAAGAACGCATGGAACAGGGACAGCCATCACCCTAGAGACCTAGGATCAAGGTGTATCGGGCCATAGTTCTCACCACACTGCTCTATGGCTGTGAAACATGGATGGTTTACCAGAATCTCACAGGGAAACTGAACCGTTTCCACATCAGCTGCCTCAGAAGACTCATGGGCATTAAGTAGCAAGGCAAGATTCCGGACACGGAAGTACTCACATGTGCTGGCCTGCCTAGCATCTTCACCATCCTGATGCAGTCACAGCTTCATTGGGCAGGTCATGTAGTTCGCATCCATATACCATCGGCTGCCAAAGAAACTACTGTTTGGCAAACTACAACAAGCAAACGCTCTCATGGAGGCCAGAAGAAGCGTTTTAAAGACAGCCTCAAATCTTCCCTGAAGGCCTTCAACATCAGCCACACAACAAGGTGGTAATCAGTTGTCCGCAGCTGCTACTGAGCAGCGCAGGATGATCAGGAAGACCTGTGTCAACAGATCTCCAACTGCTGCCACCATCTCCTGTCCATACTGTGATAGATCTTTCTGGGCGCAGATTGGCCTGCCCAGCCTTCTATGCACTCACCTCCAACCCCAGGATGACTAGATGGGATTCGTCGTCTCGACAGACAGCAAGAGAGAGAGAGAAAGAGATTCTAGAAACAGTGTAAAACGATTATTACATATTTTCAAACGACCTGCTTGCCCATATTTATGACATGTGTGAATTTTCTATTGCAGAACATATAGATTCTGATCACCTTCCTGTTAGTGTTTGTGTTTCCTTTCCATGTGGAAACGAATTTGATGTGTATGAACATAATGGTGATTTTACAACTGAAAAATATGTGTGGAATGAAGAACGTAAGCACCTATACCTAGACACTCTTTGTAATGATGAAATACGCGCAAATATAAAAATGACAATTGATTTAATTGACAGTGCTGTTAATGATGCATTAGATGTGTTTAATGATTGTATTAAAAAAGTGCCAAATGTATGAAAGCACGTACATTTCCCAACAAAGTCAAATCACCTGGTGACTGATTCGATTGTGAGTGTACAATGACAAAGAAAAATATCAGACGATTATTGAGAACAAGTCGTCACACAAGATCCTGAAGGTAATCAAGAATATGTAATTTCCAGATTGGAGTATAAAAAGAACTTACCAAAAAAGAAACAGAAGCAGTTCAATAAACTGTTATTAGATAAACTAGTAATGGCAAGAAAAAGTCAAAAGGAATTTTGGGACACTGTTCATAAAACTAGCTTTAAAAGAAAAAGTTAAGAAACGATATTATCTATTGACACATGACTCCAGCATTTCCAAAGTTTACTACAAACAAATACAAATGATGTTCTGAGTGATGTTTTTGAAGAGGATGTTGATAACAGCATGAATCGTCCAATTTCTAAAGATGAAGTGTTGCTGGCAATTAGAAAAGGAGGAAGCGGAAGGCGGTGGGCCCTGATGGTTTTATTGGCAAACTGTTAAGTATTTGTGTGAGGAGGTAGTGACGTTTTTCTGGAGGATCTTTATACGTTTCTTGACGATGGCATATTCCCCCATAGTTGGACAGAGTCTGTCATTCTGCTTATCTTCAAAAAAAGGTGACATCAATAACCCTAACAACTATAGATGAATTTCTCTTAATGATATCAGCAGTAAATTATTTGATATGGTAATAAACAACCGATTACAAGAATGGGTGGATCAAAAAACATTACAGATTAATGTCTTGCCGGTTTTAAGATCATATGTTTACATTCTTGACTCTTGTTCAAAAACAGTCTGCTTAAAATCGCAAAATTTGTGTGCAGCATTTATAGATTTTGCAAAAGCGTTTGATTTTATCAGCAGACATCTTCTTAACAATTTTGTTAAAAGATGGTGTGAAAGAAAAATTGTATAAATGCGTTAGAAGTATGTATGATGTAGTTAAGGCAAGAAATCGATGCAGTGCAAATTTGACAGATTGCATTGACTGTACGGCTGGGTAAGAGAGGGTGATGCTTGCGGTCCTATGTTATTTTTCTTGTTTATTAACGAAGTGGCAGTTGGAATAATCAGTTATGGAAGACATGGTGCTATGTTTTCTCTGGATGCTTTTGAATTATTCATTCTTTTATTAGCT
Organism: Conus betulinus; assembly: GCA_016801955.1. Taxonomy (NCBI): domain Eukaryota; kingdom Metazoa; phylum Mollusca; class Gastropoda; order Neogastropoda; family Conidae; genus Conus; species Conus betulinus. The sequence continues at coordinate 251,961 of JADBJO010002454.1, forward strand.
GATGACGTAGTCTTATTGTCAGAGATTGTAATAGGACTACAAGCACAATTAAATACTTTACCACGAGCCTCTTCTTCATTTCAATTAATAATCAATATGAGTAAAAGTAACATCACAGTGTTTCAAAAAGGTGTTTACTCAAGTGTAAGAGAAAGATGGTCCTATGATGGTTGTTGTTTGATGCCTGAAGTCAATGTTTACAAGCAATTGGGAGCATTTTTCTTCACCTGACTAAATTTTGTTGTTGAATCCAAAGATCTGGCAAGTTGGGAAAAAATTGCGTTGGTCTGTGTTATGGAGAAAAGTATATCCTCAATAACAACTCGTTAGTCTTATTCATAAAAAATTATTTTACTCTCAAATTCAGCCTATGTTCCAATTAGGAACAGAGTTTGGGGATTAGATAAGCAGCTTTCAGTGTGAAACAGTTGATTCTTATGCTTTAGGGAAATTCTTATGAATAGATAATAGGACACCAACTGACCTTATATATGGCGAAACGACTAGATATCCTATGTATGTTAACTCTGCTCTCAAATGCATTCACTATTGGTTAAAGTTATTACAATTGGAAGAGCAAAGAATACTGCGCAAAGTATATAAATTGTTATATGATTTAGATGCCAAAGGTAAAGTAAATTAGGTTCACAAGTGCATAGCTGTTTGTTTGAATGCTTTTGAATTTGTATGGTGTAATCAGGGTGTTTGAAGTAGTTACAGTTTTATTCGTATGTTTCGTCAACAATTAATCGATCATAATTGGCAAAAATGAACTGAACATATCCAGACCAATTTACTGATTTGAACACACATGTAAAATGCATCACAGCACAATACAGACTTGGAATATCAAACTTGACAGTACAAAGCTTTAGATTCAGGTCTGTTGACAAAAGTTTTTTGTATTTGTCCATTGTCCAAGAAGCAGAAGAAGAAAACGAAGTACAAATTTATTTTGCGTTGTCCAGCATTCAGGTATTCGAGAAAGTTTTGTAAAAGCTGAATATTATCGACGTCCATCGTCATTCATGCTTAGCTTACTACTGCCCTCACACAGGTCTCATGATGTACAAAACTTCGCTCTGTATCTGTATACAGCATTAAGTTTAGATAACTAGCAACACATCATAGAGATATAAACTCATTTTCTCTTGGCATTAAGTTTAGAGAATTAACATCATAGAAATGTGTGCTCATTATTTCTGTATATAGATACTGGCACCTGTTAAAAATTAATTTAATGCATTCTTACTCTTTTTCGATAACAATTGATTACATGATGTTTACACACCTATTCATTAGGGGCCATGGCCTATAATGAATAAATTCTTTCCGAATCTCTCTCTCTGTCTGTCTGTCTGTCTGTCTGTCTGTATCATAAACGTATGACGTGCATGTTTTGAAGACGTCATTTGATTTCAGAATATTATGTAACTTATTTAGTTTTTCTGCGCGCTCTTTCTATAAAATAAGTCGTATCTATTTCCTTCTCGGGACGCAATGCCGTGTTTGTACCACCATACAAAAAATATAATGTTGAATATTTCAAATAATGCCACTTTATTTTTTCATAGACCGCCATGCCCCGCCAAAGTATTGTAGTCGTTAGGTTGCCGAGGGATGATATAACACGACGTAGTGATATCTAACAGTCCTCATTATAGTTTATAAGATTTCAACGCTGTTGCGAATGTTCTTTTGGGACATCGCAGGATGTTTGAGGTTTGGTTTTGCTTTTGCCCTTGCTGCTGTTACGATCTACGTATTTTCCTAATTGATCATCCTCTTCATCTTCTTCATTCTCACGATCTACGAAATATCTCCAACCGACGAACGTCAAACTCAAGCAGGAAATATTAGCCACAGAGTTTTTGTGTCATATCATTTTTTTTTTATGGATCTGCTTTTGTTGGAGTCATACGACTGGATGTGAGTTTCGTCTACAACATCACTACACTGACACGGAGTAGAAGCCTATTCTGTTTGTGCCATTTACCTACTGTATTCGTGGATTCACATTAGTTGTCACGTCTCGGCTGCTGCAGCCTACCTAATTTGGTTTTGGAGTTTGTGCAACAAGTCTTCTTCGTAGTCGTATCCTACGTCGAATCATCATCATGTACATCTGACGAGTGAAGCTGACCAAGTTTTCTTGTTGTGCGAGACTGTTTTTAATCTATGCTTTATCTTGTGTCAGTGTCTGTTCCATTCTGGATTTGTGCTGGATTTTCAATATTGTGATTTGAGTTTTTCAAGGTTTGTTTGTGCTGTATCTTCGAGCTCAGCGGAGGGACATTGTTTTCGGACGTTTACATATTCTGTTGTACCATTGTCTTCAAGATCTACGTGCTATCATTTCAACGCTTGTGAACATTACTGTCATCATCTGTGACGTCGTGAATCCTGTGTCAGTCTCTCTCTCTCTCTCTCTCTCTCTCTCTCTCTCTCTCTCTCTCTCTCTCTCCCCCCCCCCCTCTTTCTCTCTCCATATAAGGATGCATATTGAGGCAGCGACATCAATTAGCCAACAGCAGAACAGAATCCAAGTGTCATGACCAGGATCCAGTGTGACTCCGGAGACCCCAGATGTACCAGCTGAGAAGGTTAAGGTGGAGGTTCGCACATGATTTGCGTCTTCCTTGATGGTTTGCTGTTCATCAAAGAAGAATCCTTGAAGTTCTTCACATAAAAAAATGACACATAGTAATAGGACTTAAATCTTTTTTTTTTTTTTAAACTTTCTTTCATCAGTGCGATGGACTCATCATGAAGATGTCCACATTAGAATGTACCGGTATGTCATGCAGTAAGGTTCTTACACCTCCCACACTTAAATTTTGGGTTTTCACAGGTGCTTGCAGTTGGCAGAGAAGGCGAGGTCTTACAGTGCAGAGTGCATACTGTGAAGGGGCCACAGCAGTCTGTAGTGGTGAAAGATGACCTTGTCCAGTGTCTGGTCCAGACCAGGAAGAAATACACCTTCTCATTGGAGGATCAGACATTTTTGGTCTCAATGAAAGATGTTGTTTGCATCGACAAACAGGCTTGGACATCGAGATTTCAAGACGCATTTTTATGTTTTTTGTTCGTGGACGAATACTTTTTTAAAGGTTAATTTTGCAGGTTTTGTTTGGAATTGGAGACGCTTAGATGATACTGTTAAAGGAATCGTTTGGCTTTGGTCGTTTTTCATACTCTGTATTTCTGCTGCGTACTCTCTCTCTCTCTCTCTCTCTCTCTCTCTCTCTCTCTCTCTCTCTCTCTCTCTCTCTCTCTCTCTCTCTCTCTCTCTCTCTCTCTCTCTCTCTCTCTCTCTCTCTCTCTCTGTGCGTGTGCATGCGTGTGTGTGTATGAGTGAGTAAGTGTGCGTGCGTGTGTGTGTGTGTGTGTGTGTGTGTGTGTGTGTGTGTGTGTGTGTGTGAGTGCGTGCGCACGTGCGCAAGCGCGAACATAAATATTACAAACCTTGTTTTTTTGTTTGTTTCTGTGTTTACATTTATCAAGAGAAGCACGTCTCATGAATCTAATCGTCTCATTTTTTTTCTTGAGAATATTGTTCAGTAGTGCTTTCATTTTTGTTTAACTCTCTGAATTAAATGTACAGCTTCCCTGCGTGGGAGGCTTATTTCAGTTTAATTTTGCTGGAAATGAAATGAGCAGCGAAGTGTGAAAACAGTAACTGTTTTTCACAGTAGAGGGAAGTTATGGTTGGACTTGTAAAACGGCTTCAGGTAAATAAATGATAAGTAGTTGCAAAGTGAGATGACTGCAAGCGGAAATCTAAACAAATCAAATAAATGTTAGCGAACCGCCAAAAAACGTAGACAAATAAATCACAAAACAAAACGTTCAACGCCTATCTTGCGCTAAAGTGATTGGAGATAAGTGACTGCTCGTTCATTTTCGTTATCCTAATTGTTTTGTATCTTTCCTGAAGAAGACCTTAGAGGTCGAAACGCGTCGTGTTTTGTCTTGTGATTCGTTTGCCCACGTTTTTTTTTGCCGGTTCGCTCACATTTATTTAAGATTTGTTTAAACAATAAGTAGTTAAAGTCATTAGTTAGCGTTTCGTTTGAGATGTCTTTGTACTTGCGTAGCTCGTAAAACAGTTACTCATTTAGATACAGGTGCTTTTTTTTTTTTTTTTTTTTTTCAGTTATCCTTCTCGACACTGGCCTTTTAGTTTTGTGGATCAGTATTGAAATTTACATGCCATATCTGATTAATTTTTTAATATTATCCTTAGACGAATTAGAGAGAAACTGTAATGAATGAAACGTAATTGTGTTATAGTGCCATACAAATGAGCGAATGCTGAAACCGCCACTAGAGGGGTGATAATATCAAATCTGCTTACAAATATACTTGTAATAACGTCTGTTTGGCCACAGTTGAAGTCGCCACAGCCTGGATAGAGTCACCATGTAACCCAGTCACTGTTGCAGTATCTATCATCTCTAGTGGCGAAGAGTTGCAAACGCCAGAGCACGCAGACGCGCCATACACACGTACATGCACATATGCGCGTAAGCCCGCACATACACAGGCATTCACATGCACATACGCACGTACGTGGAAACATGCACTGTATATGTATGCAAATACACAGGCAGTGTGCTCATGCTAAATCAGGGCACACACACATAGCAGCAATAACAGCACAGAAAGTAACAGCTAAACACGCATCCAAGGCGACGGTCCACTGTCATTTGCTCAGTCCTGTTCGTGATACGCTCTTACCTAGCAGTTTCTTTATAGCTGCTCACTCATTCATTGGTTGTGTAGCTGTACACATGAGCGACATTATCTCCTCGATCGGCACAAATGACGCAGAAAATATCGTCTGTTCTGCACGTAGTGACGAGTCCTGTATGAAAAAAAAAAATGAAACACCTTTGAACACAAGGGCAGAATCGGCAGGGATATACCCGACGACTACCATCTTGAAGAATTCTGACTCATGCACATAAATCACCACGGGCAGCAACTCTTGAGAAACACATATTGCAGAATGGTGGTCAGTTGTATCATATGGTAGACTCTCAAAGGTGAACAAAATGCTGTCAAGTTGCCAACCAACATTATGTAGTTTGCATTTCTATAATCGTTTTACATGATAATACTTTAATTTGCCTTTCAGTAGGTCAGCTTTGTACTCAGATCAAAACCTTTTTTTGTTACAATTAAAGGTCCAGGCCATCTGGTCGACAATTTGATGTTCAGGGTATGTAACAGGCCGAAGACATCGTCACTTTCTGGAACTATCCAAGCCACCGTAATATGGTTGAGATAATACTTGTGTTTGACAGCTGCACATTTGGCATTGTCACATACTGTGAACACTCTTATCAATATGTGTCATCGAAGTTGGACAGATGTTTGATATTGTTCTCATTTATCGGTCTCATGCAAGACGTAGTCAATACATCAAGAGGCTAAAAAGATGAGAAAATGGGAATTATCAAGTGGTTTCGTTAGGTAGTTCCATATAGACAAAACGCAGAGTAAGGTATTGCCTGTCCTAACCCTTCTGGGTGCCA
>JADBJO010002454.1:265000-272500 GCA_016801955.1 Conus betulinus
TGGATTGAAAGTAAGTAGATTAAAGCGTCACGCTGTGGACAGTTTATCAGATGTGATGATGGTGTGTCTGGCCATCAACTTGGTCTTCTCGTCGTTGACTTTCATTGCAAACCTTGCTGATGTTTTACACAAACGTTCAGGCAGCTCGGCGAGTTCTTGCCCACTGGTTATCTGGCCATCAATATCATCTGATGATTTTTCCTCCAGCGCTTACTGTCCTGACACGACTTTCAAGTGTATTGATCATGATGTGTTTTGGGAATCTTTTGAAAGGTGAGGGAGACAGAAGTCAGCTCTGTCGAACTCCAGTAGGAGTGAGTGTGGAATCATTCTCCAATAGCGTCATGTATAAGCACTGCATTAACTGGTTTGGAGTACAGTTGCTGGATGCTGTTGATAAATTTCTGCCCGATCGGAATTTTTTCCATTACAGCCCACAGTGTCTCTTGCCACGCATCGAACGCCTCTTAAAAGTGTACAAAGACGTAAAAAATTTCCCTCTGGTTGTGGAGGTGCGGTAGATAGTAAGGGACATCTGTTGATTCAGCCATCAGTGTCAAATGGTAGCTTGACACGCTTAGTTTAACAGAGTTTGAACAAGATGGCTACATTCTCTTTAGATGAACAACTTTTAAGCTTACAGTGAATATGCCTCTGATATGTGTCAGATGTTGTGTAGATCTGTAATTATATAAAGCCAAGCACAGGCCCATGGAGTTTGCTAACATTTAAAGATGATGACTCTCGGGATCTGTTGCTGTTAAAGAATGAAATTAGTTGACAGCAATGTTTGTATCCCACAGTCATATTCTGGTCCTGGCAAAAATGGGACACGTACTGTTTCCAACGCAGCTAAAAGGACCGCGAGAAGTGGAATGAAAAATTTGTTTTGAACGAGATAAGGTCACACTGCTGAGAAAGACAAGCTGTGTGATATAATCTGCCTGAAAGGCTGATCGCTGAACACTGAGAAAATTTTGAATGGTCAGATAACATCAGGGATGTTCTACCACCTCAATGGCTGCAGACGTTTTGCTGTCCTTATGAAGGTTTTCAGGTCATTTCATAATGTATGAGAATACTATTGATGACCTTGGCTCTAGCTTTTTTTTTTTGGTGTCGATTTGTTTCTGGGGCTGCTGGAGGCAAACACTTGTGTACTATAAACATATATATATATATATATATATATATATATATATATATATATATATATATACGGTATCGCACACCAGCCTTTTTCTGGTATAGCATTCTTCTTAAAACCGAAAAGGCAGAGGAGTCAAATTATCACTTTCCGCGGTCACTGAGGAGAAACAATCAGGTTTCGAAATATCGGTATCTGACCAGGAGTTATATGTTAGTGAGCTTCCTCCCCATTGGAGATGGTCTCCCACTTCGAGACTATAAGCTTGCTGAAGGTTCATTTTGAGAAGCATTTATTATTCCCCGTTCACCCACTCAAGCACATACTGTCAGGCAGAATCGTCTGCCACTGCAGATATGAAGGCTTATCACCCCCCTATTTCTACAATCAGAGACATAAGAGCAAGCTTTGTTTATAATTCAATATTTCTTGCAGCCATTGCAACACCTAGCTGCTCTGTAAGTTGCTGGAATGGTGCTCGGTACTTATCCTTGGAATTTTGTTTTTTTATTGTAATTTAGTCCCTTGCGGATTCATTCCAAGAACTGGCCCTCGGCACTTGTGTCTTAAGAGGTTGTCTTTTTATATTTTCTACTTTTCACACAAAAATGTAGCTTCTTTTGCTCTTTCATGATTTTTCTTTTGCTTCTTAGGTGGCACCTTTGGTTAGTTTTTTTGAAAACTCAACAAACATACTACGGTATCGCACACCAGCCTTTTTCTGGTATAGCATTCTTCTTAAAACCGAAAAGGCAGAGGAGTCAAATTACCACTTTCCGCGGTCACTGAGGAGAAACAATCAGGTTTCGAAATATCGGTATCTGACCAGGAGTTATATGTTAGTGAGCTTCCTCCACATTGGAGATGGTCTCCCACTTCGGAGACTATAAGCTTGCTGAAGGTTCATTTTGAGAAGCATTTTATTATTCCCCGTTCACCCACTCAAGCACATACTGTCAGTTAGGCAGCAGAATCATCTGCCACTGCAGATATGAAGGCTTATCACCCCCTATTTCTACAATCTGAGACATAAGAGCAAGCTTTGTTTTATATATATATATATATATATATATATATATATATATATATATATATATATATACCGCTGAACAATTAAGCAGTGGGGGGAAAACAAGTGCAGGCTAACAATTCTTCAGTCACTATATAATGACTTGATATAAAGATATGGAACAGTCTGAGTGGTCAGCTGTGCTGTTCAATAACCTAAGCATTGTCAGCGGCCAAGAATTGTGCAAAACAACATTTACTTGGATCTCCTAAGAGATGCAATCTCCCACTGATTGACCAAACAATATAATGCTGAAACATTAAGCAGTGGGGGAAAACAAGTGCAGGCTAACAAGTCTTCTCTCTCTCTCTCTCTCTCTCTCTCTCTCTCTCTCTCTCTATATATATATATATATATATATATATAAATACAAGCAAGAAAATACAGTTTGTATAACATTTGATGTAGTAGATTTTTATTCATCTATAGATGAAGAGGTGCTGGCCAAAGCTATAAAATTTGCCAACAAATACACTGAAATATCAGGGTTAGAAATGGAAATCATTTTCCATACAAAGAAAATTTTACTCCACAGCAAAAAACGAAACTTGGACCAAGAATACTAGAAAAAGTTCAACTTTTGAGGTCACAATGGGATCGTATGATGGTGCCGAAACCTGCAAACTTGTCGGACTATTTATACTATATAACATTTTAAAAAAAAAAAGGAAAACAAATTGGACTGTACAGAGATGATGGCCTCGCTGCATTGAGCGATAGCCCTGGAAACATTGAAAATAAGAAAAAAAGAATTGTGCAAAATCTTCCACGATCAAAATTAAAAATCACCACAGAAGCAAACAAAAGATAGTGAATTATTTAGACATTACGTTAGACCTCAACCAACACATATTTAAACCATATAAAAAACCAAATGACACACCTGTTTATGTAAACATCAAAAGTAATCACCCACCTTCCATACTGAAAACAATACCTAGAGGCATAAACAAAAGATTATCTAATCTGTCATGTAATGAAACAGATTTAATAACACTGCAGCTGAGTACCAAGAAGCATTACACAAAGTGGCTACAACTATAAATTACACTATGACCCAGGAAATGATATGAGCAGACACAAGAAGAACAGGAAAGGAAAAATCATATGGTACAACCCCCCATACGACGGAAGAGTTAAAAAACATTGGGAAAGAATTCTTTAAAAAAATTCTGACATCTTCTTTCCCAAAAGAGCACAAGCTGTTCAAGTTCAGGCACAACGTCAAATTATCATACTCAAAGTCAAATTATCATACTCATGTATGCCGATTCTCAAAAACATAATTGATTCAACCAACAAAATGAAAAGCAGTACAGAGACAAACGAGGGTGAAGAAAGGAAATCTTGCAATTGTACCAAGAAAGAACAGTGCCCTCTAAACAATAAATGCCTCCACAGCAATATTGTATATCAAGCCACTGTAACATCAGAGAACGCTGAAGAAACATACATAGGTATCACCGAAACCAATTCAAAACGAGATATGCAAATCATAAACAGTCATTTAATAAAGAAAGATACAAAAATCAAACAGAATTGAGTAAATATATTTGGAAACTCAAAGATAAAAAAAAATAGACTACAACATATCCTGGAAAATTTTAAAAAGAGCTGCATCATTTAATAACATTTCAAAAAGATGTAACTTATGTCTAACAGAAAAATATATGATATTATGCAAACCACAATTAGCAACCCTAAACACCAGGATAGAAATCGTTAACAATTGCAGACACAAATGGAAGTTCCTATCAGTGAACAGAAAAAAAAAAAACCCACATGAAAAAACACTGACTGCACGTGATGGAAAACAGCGAACACCTATAAAAACACTGAGAACACTGACCCCCCCATATCCTGACGACTGCACCAGCAAGAAACCGCGCTGTTGATTTTATCCTTACCTTTTAATCCAACTTTTATATATTTATATATATATATATATATATATATTTTTTTTTTTTTTAAACGTGTCAGATTAGTTCTTACTTCAGCTCTCACCTCCTTCTCCCTCCTCAACCACTCCCATTTATTGCCAAATACAGTACTATGATATATCAATATTGCGAAAAGGCTACAAACTGCATTCCAATAAACAACAAAATAGATTTATGAATAAATACATAGATAAATGAATGAATAGATAGGCAAATAAATAGATAGATAAAAAAAAGTAAATTAATTGATTACAAGAAAGGAAAATAAATGAATCAATGAATGGAGCCAACAAGTAAACATTTAAAAAGGCTTAGCACAGTTAACAGCAAAAAAGAAAAGAAACAAATATTGACACCTAACATAATTTTCTCCATGTTGCAGTGATTTGAATAACTTGACACATCCTCTTAAATTTGCTATTTTCTGTGGTTGTTGTAGCTTCATTTTTTTCATTGAATAGATTAGGTGCATTTGTTCCTGTTGATTTAAGATGAATGACTTCAATTTCCTTGACTAAACGCTCCTTTCCAAGAGGAATGAAAAATTCAGGGATCATCTAATGATACAGTGCACATTTTAGTGACAAAATAGACTTAAAGAAATGATAATAGCAATAATGATGATGGTGGTGATAACAATAATAATAATAATGATGATGGTGTTAATAACAAGTATTGCAATATTATTTTTATCATAATAATATAATAATGACAATAATAATTGTAATTATTATTATTATTGTTGTTGTTGTTCTTGTTGTTCTTAAATTCAGTTTAAGAACTTTGCTCGGCAGTAGGTAGATTGCAGTCGTGTTAAAGTGGATCTTAATGACAAATACCTGAATTGTAGGGAGAATAGTTATATGTAACGAAACGACATCCATATCTTTGTCCATATTATGTGAAAAGGTCTCCAATCCAGCCAGCATCGTCGTTTAGCTTATCTGTCAGCTCCAAATATCATATCCAAACCACAGAATTAATCTAATCCCCCCGTAACGTGTTATGCCCCGAAAGAACGATGATAGTTTGGTATCACAGGCCAATTCGCAACCTGATCCGCTAAATATCTTTACCATTTAAATGAGAAGTGACTGCACTATAAAAAACCATTTGATGGAAGTGTTTTTCCAAAGCACAGCTCTAATCAAACATTTTTTACGTGAAATCAAAAGCTCACGTATTGTGTATTTCACACTAAAAGGACATATGTGAATGGATGTCAACTTACGTATTGGAGAAATTCTCTAGATCCTTTCAAATTTCATAGAACCTGCAACAGATGTAAGCACATGCTACCTAAAATAATCTTTTAGGAGAGAGAGAGAGAGAGAGAGAGAGAGAGAGAGAGAGAGAGAGCAACTTTGGTCGCCTGAACAGTGGTATCAAATATAGAAGCGACAACAGCATCAACTTTGCAATGCAAGTGTTTTTTTTTTTTCAAAGACCAAGATGTTATCAAAATGTACACCAGCTCTAATTTCTATGCACACAACAGAAACCGTTTCAAGGACAGTATCGCCAGCAAAAAGTCGTATCATGGCAAATAGCAGCATCTGGTGCAAGTAGCAACAATGAAACAGAAAGAAGCCGCTGCAGCAAACAAAGAATTGTATATTGCGGTATAATGAAATCCTTTGAGTCATAACAGGTTCCAAAACCACAGTTAGCCACAGGATGTTCAACAAAAACAAATAAACCAAAATATTGACAGTATCTGCCCAGGTGTGAGAAGCTTACAACAACGTTTCAAAACAGTACTGATGTATTACGGCAATGTGACAGACTGTGAACACACCACATTTGAATTCCCCTCACGTCAAGGAGTGCTGTTTGGCCGATGTCAACATTCCCAAACATTCTGTGTCATTTGCATGCGGAAGTGTCGGCACATGGTGGCGTCATTGCAGCTAAAGCCAGGTTCAATTTTCACATCTGCATGCCAACACCCTTCCTGGGCTGTGTACCTGTATGACAGTCATCCTGCATTCCTCATGCCAGATCAGTCTGCTGCTCAATTCTACGTAAGCTGCACGAATATAATGAAACCCTTAAATACTACATTCTTTTGGAGCACCAACCACACATACATGTCATTTTATAACAACCCACAACTCAATACAACTTTGAGATAGATCGAAGTATAGGTTTGCAACAATCTGCTGCACAACATCTAACACTGGGTTTGTGAAGTTGGTTGTTCTAGGGGGGGATTTTACATGAATCAAATGGATTTCTGGGTAGACATAGCCGTGCCTACAGGGCATCTGACTGCCGTTAAGTTTAAAGCTTACGTTGATGGCCCTAGCAGTTGTCATATCCACTACAGAATCTTCACTGACGAATGTAAAAGTAACTCCTGTGTCGATGTATCGATCTGCAGCACAAGCGGTGAGACGCAAAATGAAATGTTGAATACTACTCATTTCAATACTTCGCATTTACAGTCCATATTCGTATCCTGCAACAGCGTATTCTTTACACTGGTGTCGTTGTGGCCTATATGTTTTACATGTTTTACGAAGGTTACTTATCAAATTTTGACCTTAAATTAGTCAGTTCACAATTTGATTGCAATCTGAATGAGGTGTATGAAAATAAGCCGTGTTCAAATGAAGTATATTGTGAAGACGGAGAAAAAGAAGCGTTACATTGTCCTCCATATTCCTCAGGCTGCTGTAGAATGTGGATTGAACCAATTAAGAAATGTTTGCATTTAGTGACACACTCCCAGATGGTTTTGTATAGACGAGCAGAGATTTGGTGCAAAAACCTAGGTGGAAATCTTGCAACGATCAAAAGAGAAACAGATCTCGTCAATATTAGAAAACGATTAAAAGAATTGTTCCGCAGTCCTTGGATTGTGCACGTAGGGTTTAGTTCTGGGTTTAACCTGACGACTTTTATGTATCGAAAGTTTTATAAATGGTCTGACAATACTATTGTGTATAGTTTGTTTTGGAAACCCCCACAAGGGGAAAGACTTCCTCAAAGCATATGTCCTCAAGTTGGGGTGCTTTCCTATTCAAGTCCCAATATGATTATCTATCCTGGCAGCAATACTTTACCAGCATACACCTTTCTATGCGAATACGAGTCACAAATCCAGAAGTGGTATACGTCTAAAACTGTACCATTCCCTAGTAGACATTACAAACCATCTGGTTTTAGAAAAAAGGACATAGAGAGCTATCTACCTGTCTGGAGGTCATGTGACCCACAGGTTTCTAGTATGCGACGTTCAAAGTCAATGTGGACAAGTTCATCCCGCCTCAAGTTGCAAGCTCTGTGACTCGTGTCAAAATTTGACCTCAAAGCTGTATATTCCTGATGAACACCATGTC